>JASANE010021904.1:0-71765 GCA_030248225.1 Trileptium ribeirensis
AATCCCTGCACCTATTTATTTCAAATATGTTGTACTTTATCAACAGTTTGTTTGCGAACTGGGCTCCGGTTTAGTGCACATCCAGTTCGACTTTGTTGCAGTTATATATGTTCCTCAGGGGTGTAATCCCGTGTAAAAAGGGTCAAAAATTGATTTTCCTCAGGTGAACCTTAAATGTGTCGTTTTATACATCACATTTGTGTATGCAAATTTTGTGTTTTGTGCCTCTGCACTATCGTGTGAAATTTTTTATCTCATTTTAAAACTCGACTCATGGAAGTTGCAAAATTTTTACTTAATCTTAAAATGGAAACCCAACGGTCTTATTTTGTGTATGCATGTGGGTTCCCTAGGTTGACCCACAGGGAGAATTTATGTCCCCGTGAGTCCGGTTGTTTTTTTCGTGTCTTTCGTTAAAACAAAAAAAGACACACGAGGGGAATTAATCCTCGTGTGCCTGTACCGCAAAATTATAAAATCAACACACAGGGGGTGTAATGTCCCTGTGTGCCGTTTACATGTACATAAAATAGACACACAGGGGGTGCAATGTCCCTGTGTGCCTAGCCATATTTATCAAATGGGCAAGTGAAATATTGTACGCTAACATGTCTTAATATAAGGAGGAAATATTTTTCGTTGTTTTGGCTGTCTAATAAAAAAAACATCAGATGCCAGTTGCAAAAACATACTCACTACAAACGCATGTTTTTTATAAAAAAATATTGAAAGCTTCGCAAGCTGACTGCAATAAATTTTACACTAAATGCATATAACGTACAGTGTGTACGTTTTTATGTGTACTAGTAATCGGAGTAAACAACTATAGCTCAGTGTAGTACATAATGTATAATGAATAGCAGTTTTCGACAGCTTCACGGCTTGGATAATGTACCTCTCGTTAATGACAATATCGTAGTTGCAGCAAAAACATGTATAATAGTAAATATAATGCAAACGCCCGTCAACAAAACCGCGTACTGGCTGGAGTTACTAATAATATTATAATGATGCGGCGTCATGATTTTTCATCATTTCATGTAGTTACAAAAAATATCAGCGATAAAAACTGCTTTACACATGCAAATATATTCATGCTTGCATTGAAGATTAAACATGCGCATCACAGGAAATGTCGATGTAAAACAATAATAACCACACATAGCTATACATTTACGTTCTCTAAGATTAAACATGAATGATTGAGAAAACAAACTTAGGTGACGTGCCAGTAATGTATCTAGCGCAAAGCCAGGCGTTTATATTGTGTATGTATATATATATATGGTGATTTTTTAACAGTGATTTTTGTCAAACCAGAGAAAATTAGGGTATTCCCATTTTGGGTCGTCCGTGAACATTTGGGTGTGCATATGTATTGTGATGGTGTGGTAAAATAATATTTCAGTGTTTGGCTTAGTTTAATATATATATAAATATGTTAATATAAAATTTGTGAGCTACTGTGAGCACAACATATCCTGTGTGTAAAAGAATATGTGTGTCTTTAAATTTAATGTATTCATGTATAATGTGAAATTAATGTTGAAAGATTTTGACGACAATGCTGAATCGCTGTTATACATCGCATCTAATATGTATACTCAATTGAATGTGTTGTAGAGAAGCAATGCCGTTGACCTTCGAACCACAACTCAAATAGTTTTCTATACTTATATGCTTATTCTCCGGTTACTCCGTGTTGTCTACTGTGTTATGTCGCGGTGGATTTGATTGTGATATGTGTGCTGTGATGCGTCTGACATTGGATTTCAAATGTGGCGACTTATTGGGGGTCGTAATTACGGTCACACTAGCTGGTTTGGAATTGCTGGCATTGGTTCTTCGTATTCGCTGTACGACAATATATGGGGTGATGATGGACTTATGTTGAAAACCGATCATTGATATAGCTGACAATTACACAACCTGTATGGATTATAAAGACGACCAATATTAAATAATGTATGAATAATGTTGTCGATGAACAAAATATATACGTTAGTAAAAGGTATTTCATAACAGTGATTTACGAACTATAGACAATCCGTAAAAACTACAGAATTTAACAAATGGTTATTGCATAGTTAATATATGTGTGTATGCTTGTATGGAATGCGATGGCGCTGTGAACATGTGTATGATTAGGAAAATTTGGGGACAAATTTTTGTCCGACGGAGGGGATAATGTGACATGTTGAACCCTCGTTTAATAGTTTTCCTACTAATCTGATCCTACCATCTTATGTGTATTTCATACGCTTCTATTGTGGGAAAATTCCCGTGGGAAACTCTGCGTCGTCTTTGTACCCTGTCACATGTATTACGCGCCGCGCATTTGTTGTTGAATAATGCGCAATGTAGCTTGCGTGACACGTGTATATGCTTAATATAATTTGTGCGATATATGTATATATTATAGGGTATAGGAACAATATGCTGCATAAACTATTTATTATGAGTGCCTGTGTGCTTGTTTATTTGTTGACATTACTTATAGTGTATGTAGTGGCACGTGAATTGCGATTGTTTGTACGATGTCGTATGTTGTGTATTGTAAAATTTTATTGTTTTGAAATTGTAAAATTCCCAGCATGTTGGGCTTACAAAAATATAATCAGTATAATTTTGGTCGTAACTGGCAGGGGGGATGGTTTGGTCATATAGAGATTCTAATGCCAAACATCATAGGGCACGGTGTAGATTGTTCACACCAAATTTGGCTTCAATTGACCCACCCGCTAAGAAGTTACGGGCCTCATTCCCTCTGTTATTTCGGTACTTGATTCAATAATAAGAATTTATTTTATTCTTGAAAATTATAGGTTTAAGAGAGTGTAAAATACTACAAAATTTTAAAATTTGTGTGTTACGGCTACAGTGTGGTTGCATGTTGAATTTGAGTGTAGCCACTGGGTGCCTTAACTATTACACTTACATTAGCGGAAATGTAAGTGTATTTCTGCTGAATTTTCACGAAAATTGTTTTGAGTTCGAGATTCCAAGAATTTCATAAAAAGGGGTTCTCTAACGCAAAAATTAAAATTTATGTTAGAGAGCGAATTTTACAATTCTCAGAATCCACAACCCGGTTGGCAACCATTATATTAAAAATTAACAGCTTAAGGAGATTTGAGAACTAGGTTTCTCTTGAGTTCCAAGAAATCGGGTTTAGAAAAGTTATTTAAGCGGTTGCGCAGTTAGATCAGGGCCTCAGTCGGCCTCAGAAGCTGCGCAATCAAGGTGAGTATGGTTCAGCCGTTTATGTGCTTACTGCGTGTAGAATTTGTAATTTGTTGTAGCGGGTGAAATAAACTGTCTACATTATAATTGGTGACATTAAGGTCTTAGGATTAAGCTCATAAAATAATATATCCCTAGTTGCTCGCATTGAATTAGCAACCAACTGTTAGCTCGTGTGTAATCTACGGTGGGACTAAACACCTGCCCACGTAGGCTACACGCCAACATTTTACATAACCGAGACGTACTAAAATAGCCAATAAATCCTTACATGCCGACGGTCGGTCATGCCAGGGGGGGTAGAGGCCCCCACAGGGGGGGGCGTGGGTCGCGGCCATCTCAGGGGGGTAACCCCCCTGGCCGGCCAAATTTGTCTAGGGGGGTCGGTCTCGTGAGGACCTTTTTTCTGATCGTCGGATGTATATTGTTCACCTACGTGTTCAGTTTGTCTACATGCACCGCAAGAAACGCGAAGGCGCACATTGCGCACGTTTTTCACCGTATTTGTTGATCTACAGTAATTCTTTCAGTTATTTTAATCTATCTCTGCCTAAACTGGTGCCGATTCGGTCCCGGAACGCTCGTTAGGACAATCAAAGACACTTGTTGATTTAGCAGTCTCTGTTAGAAAATTTTTTGGTTGAAAGTTGTCTTCCCCGGTATATTTCAAACTATTATTTGTATATGCATCCGTGTTTCAGAGCAATTTCATGTGGTATGGGTCTGTGGCATAAGAAAGCTCGCCCGTGGCTTTTGCCTGCTGAGCTATCGGGTGCGACTCCTACGGCGATGGAGTGTTCCAGTGCTATTTTAGTGCTGAGTTCGTGGTTAATCCACCGTGGACCATAGCAGACATTCAATGTCTAAATCTAGTTAGTATATAAATAAGTATTTCGGTTAACTTTTATTTCAGGGAATGACCTCTTTCAACAAAAAGCTTTCCACAAATTTACAGCTGCATATGCACCACTAGCAACAAGCAGGCACAATTTTCGCAAGTTTTGTGCTGCGCACCCCGGGGGGGGTGCACCCCCCCTGGACTTTTCGGCCTCAGGGGGGGTCCGGACCTCAGGGGGGGTTATCCCCCTACCCCCCCTGCCGGCATGTATGCCAATAAATCGAACAAAGAAAATTGAACTCGGATAGTTCCATTTTATATTTAGCTGAAAAATTCGTTGAAATTTTGGTTCTGCAAAATATTTGTCAATCATCCAAGTCTATTGAAACGGGAGTTGTTAGCAACAACGAAAAGACATCAATCATTTATCCTCAACTTAAGCGTCCAAATGTCAACATTTAATGACATGAACAATTTTCGTCCAATTTCAAATATCTCCTTCCTTGCCAAAATTATGGAACTGATAGTGATGGGACAGCTGATCAGCCACTTAGAAAGAAACGACCACATTCCCAAATTTCAGTCTGAATATCGCAAAGGTCACTCCACAGAGATTGCATTGATCAAACTTTGCAGCGATATTCAGATAGAATTTGCATGAAAACAAGTGACTCTGCTCATGAGCCTGGGCCTATCTACTGCTTCCGATACAATTGATCATACGATGATTCTTCAACGACTTCACCATCCTCATTGAAGTGGTTCAAATCTTATTTGACAAATCGAGATCAGCGCGTTCAACTATGGAGATCCATGTCAAAGACAACAGTCTTGCAGAGCAGAGTGCCCCAAGGCAGTGTCGTTCGACCAGTGCTCTTCAACGTCCCTCTCACTTCGGTTACCCAAATGGCGGCGGCGGCTGGCTTCAATATCCACAGCTATGCTGATGACATCCAGGTATATAAATCTTTCTATACCACCGAAGAAGTTCATATAGTGTCCTCACTGCAGCGTTTATTTGTTTCCTTAAACTCTTGGTTTGGTAACAACAAATTAAAGCTGAACAAGTCGAAAACTGGACTAATGTATCCCAGTTTCCAGCAATATGTACGCCGATCTATTGACATTGGAGGTGAAATTGTACATCCTACTGATAAAGATATTAGGGGTGACTATAGACACCAAACTGACATTTGAGAAAAATATCACTGAACTTGCAGGATCTGGCACGTGACAACTACGGGAAATACATAGAATTCGAAACCGTCGTGATGTTGATACAACCAACCCATTTAATCGCTAGGGCTTTTGTTATGTCCCGCAGTGATTACTGTAATGCATTGTATGGTAGTTAACAATAACTCCAGCATTACGATAAGTTGTATGTTATGTCGAAATTAACAAAGCTGTATTATTGAAGCCAAACAGTGAATTATTTTAAAGATAGATTTATAGATTATTTAAGCAAAATAATTAGCTACAAAAATTGTGGTAAGGGTGGGCTATCCAGATATTTATGCCCTACAGTTGAAAATATAACATTCAACTCTTTATAATATTCGTAAGAAAACGTTTTATGCCGCGTTATGTCGAATGGTAAAAATCCCATATTTGCATGACTAGTATTTGTTAAGGTAAACATTAAAATACGCCAAAAAAGACAATATTTGAAAACTGCATAAAGAAAGTGACTTTAATATTGACGCATTTCTGCGCGTCATACAAACTAAGTCGGTTGTGCCCATAAGATCGAAAATCAATCGGGGCAAAAACTGAAACGACAAGTGGTCAATGCTTTAGAACCATTGTTCAGTACAATATAATGTCGCCAGTAGTGCAACAATTCGATCCAAGATCCAATTTCCAACAACAACAGTTGTCAATAACAACAAGAATCTAAAGGCGTGTTTACATGCTCAAACTTTTGCTCAAATTTTTGATCAAATTTTAATAAAAATTTGAAAGGAGATTTTTAAACGAAAATTGCGATGCTTAAAAATGTGAGATCAAAATTGGGCTCAAACTTTTTCTGGTAATGCATCTCGTAGATGGTTGGCTTAAGGAATATCTTTTAAAAGTTTGAAAAGTGTTCACATGTTCAAACTTTTCAAAAATGCAAAAAAATACTTTTCAAATTTTGGTCAAAATTTGAGCTCAATTTGCGCAAAAAGTTTGAGCGTGTGAACATGTTAAGTGAAGGTCTTAAATGTCTAATAATAAATCGAACCAGGCGTAGAATTCGTATGTAGCCACGAATTCATTTGCGAAAAAAATCTTCTATTTAATTTGGTGTGCTTTAATAATCACAATATGTTACTGATTTCTAAATGGCGGTTATTTTGAAACACAACAAAAACAGTATGCGAACATACATGCCCATGCTTGAGTTTTCAGAACAACAGAGGAATTAGTATCTGGTTTTCACTGAAGGGTAAACACAAACAATCTGAGTTTTATATAACACGTAGCTAAGGGCGGGGAGTTTTGGTAAGGAACATGAGGCACCGCTGCTGATGCGGAGAGAACAGCTGTCACATCCATTTACCAATCCATATATATAATTAAACTTGAGCCGCCTTGATATTTCTCCAGCTCCGCCAACTTAATACTTGCTATTCCTATGTGTTTGATTATATATGTTAAAATTTATATAATCTGCAGTATGACACTAGTAAGTAAGTCAGTTTCAAAAACTAAATATATCAACTGGGTTTGGAAATAGAAACGTTTTCTACTGAACCTAACATAAAAGCTAATTGCTAACATAAAAATTCGACGCTATTCGGGGTTTGTGAGGTTTTTGAATAAAATAAATTGCAACGAATGACATACAATTAATTAAATAAGAGCTGCTTAACGCGAAACCGCTTAACACAGTATGGTTTTGTTGCCTTCTTAATATCGAGACGTGCCGTATTGGATTGTACCACCGAAGAAAAATTGCCGGAAATGGGAACTGTCTATTTTATTGTGATATTACTGTCTTGATTTTACATGGCTACATTTATATATGAAAGAAAAAGCAACAAACAGACGTATGTGTATGTTTATATGTATATATGTATGTATATATTTGTAGTTTATTGCATAGGACATGGGAACCAGTTCTAATGGACTCACTGACCCAAACGGATGACTGAAATAATTCATCGTTTGAAATAACGATTATTGTGAGAATACAGATTTCAGGATTTAAGTTTTACTACGAAAGACTTTTAAAAATATTTTGATAACCTGAAAAATAGTTGAGTACAAATTTAACGTTGTAGTTCACAAGGTGGTACTCTGTCTGTCCGATATGTGCTTAATGGGGAACAGTAAGCCTTCCCCCCACGCAATGCATAAGGCCAAAAATGTTACCCATTCGGACCGTCCGTGAGTCCACCATAAAATGCAGGAAGAACGCAACAAACACAACGTAATAAAAATTAGGGTAAGAAGCATTTGACCTGACCAGAATTCCGTATAAGTATCAATAAAAATATCATCAACTCTTGGTAGAAGCATTTGATTTAATAAAACTAAACTCGAAGCTTTCTAAAACAAAAATGAAAGTTAGAAATTTACATTTTAAAAATGTACTTGTGCATGACAGCTAATTGAGCGCAGTATAAGTAGTAGAAAAAGTAAAACTCACCTAAAACACTGATAAACCAAATAAAGACATAACATTCAAGACTCAGTAAGCAGATATATATATACATTAATATATATATACATTGACATATGCACTTTATTAGGGTATCTATTTGTAGCGATCTTGCTATCACGTCCAGATGTGGGTATATTACTGAAATTGTGTAGATTCTCAGATTTCGAGCGCATAAAACCCGAGTGGACGTTTCCAGCTACAATTAAATACTTTCCATGAAATTTAAGAGAGGTATTCTAAGATTTTGGCACAGCCAGATATTCTTTTAAAATTCAAAAACTATTTCGTGAAGCTTTAAATAATTCTTTTTCCAAAATATGTAATTGATTTAAATTTCAATAAATTTTCAGGCAATAGTTCTTTGAGATTTAAAGAGTATATGGTGGTGTAAAAATCTTAGAATACTTTTCTTAAATTTCATTGAAAGTATTTTGAAAGTAGTTGAAAACCAATTCTACCGTAAACAACGGCCATGTCGGATTAAAGCCATACTAGGCCATGTCGGATTACAGCCATATTAGACTATGTCGAATTACAGCCATATTAGGCCATATCGTATTACAGCCATATTAGGCTATGTCGGAACATCGATATTAGGCTTCGTCGAATTACAGCTATATTAGGCCATGTCGGATTACAGCCATATCAGACCGTGTCGGATCCATATTAGGATATGTTGAATTACAGCCATATTAGGTGATGTCGGATTACACACATATTCGGTCGTGTCAGATTACAGCCATATTAGGCCATGTCTAAATAGGTATAAGAACATCTTTGACAATGGTTAGGTTGACGGTGGGTGCACGAGTGCCTACCGAAACCTTCCATAGGTATTTCAGTTAAAATATATCGTATTTCAGATTGACAACTAACCCCCAAATATTTATGCTTCAGTAACCTAAATTGATAGACTGGTTTAGTCGAAAATAGTTTAACATTTGTATAACATAGCTCACTTTCAGCTATTACATGATGATTTTCCGTCTATGCTATTCAGGAGAATATGTTTTGAAATTTGTTTGACTGCGATTTTAAGTGGTTATCTTCGCTCGAATTCTCGCTTGGAACAGCAATGGAAACGCTATATTTTCCAGCCAGGTTCAATAAAACTGGAATTTTAAAGTTTAAACAGATCAATTTGAATTTGCTGCTAAATGTAGAATAAAACATTTTAAAAATTTATCTTTCCAGAAAGGCTACATATTCTCCAATTTACTAAAATTCAAATAGACAATAAGAACATTTATGCATACAACGCTATCCACTTCGAGCATTGATGCTCGTAGAGAAAGTAGGAATGATTGCTACTTACTAAGTTGGTTTTCCTGCTGAAATGATAATCATCTGTTGTAGTTGTAATCGTGAACGCCACATGCTGCTCCTGGTAATCATGCAGTGTACAGTTAACCCTTTTCCGCATAAATTAATAATTTCTTTGCAATGTTGAACAAATTTGTGCAACACCGGCGTATTGTACCTGGACCATTTGCGTGATGGCCTTGTGCATTAGCCACTACGCTATTTAGTAGCTCTTGCTCGGTTTCTTTAAGAAACCTCACGGATCTTGCAAACAGCAATGCACGTGCGTCCGATAAAGTCTACTGGTGCATCGCGTTACAATGAACGTTGCTACAAATGAGTGACTCTTAGTGGGAACGGATTTAGCGTGTGATCACGTTGCGTGCGATCCGATCCAACAGAGCATGCACAATCTTATCGAATCCTAATTAGATACGAAATGGATGATGTAGAGTGAAAAATACATATACAACAAATGTATACAATATAACTAGAGTTTGATCGCATCAGATCAAATCAAATTAAGTTGAATTGTGATCAAAAATCGGGTAGTATCGCATCGGAATGAATCGTATGGTATCGAACGTATTGTGTGCGCGGTCTAACTGTATACTTTACAGCAACTTACATTGAATTATAACTTCCATTTGTTCATATTCCACCGACTAACGATAACAACTGTACCATTATTGCAAATACAGCAAGCAAGCTATGTTAACTCATCTCTTTGTTTAGTATGAAATTTTTGGCTGAGTTCGCTTAATTTGAAATAGTGTAATATATCCTACGGTGTTGGTCATCACGTTTCGTTTACATATACGTTCACACGTGTCCAAGATTCGCTGGCTTGGAGGCAGATGCTTCCATCGGGCGAAGTACGGCAGGGCTAGGAAACCATAATAGTTTCCCATTTTCCTAACTTTTCCCTCAGGATGGAGGGCGGTGGACACTAGGGTTCATTGGGAGAAAACACGGCTTAAGTGTCTCTGACCCTTTCTGATGGTAACTCCTACTCCACTATGGGCAACAACGATGCATATATATATCTGCTTCAATTTGTTGTGTGCTAGGGGTTGTGCGGTATGGGGCTTCATGTGGCTAGCAAATATGGCTTAAGTGTCTCTGACCCTTAGGAATGGTCTCGCCTGCTCCACTATGACTACATACAACATAAATATCTGTTTCGGTTTAATCTTGTGTACTCCCCTGTTCGTTTCATTTACATCCAATTATTTATATTTTATATCGTTTATCCATATAATTAATCAATAACAGCGTTCCTGGTTCCGCTACCTCAGCGAAGCGTCTGATTTCAAAAAGCAGCAAAATAAGTTTAAAGCAATACAAGTAAACCATACATTCTCAATGTTTGAGGTCCCAGGGTGGCAACCGGGTCCCAGGGGTGCCCGGGTGGTTGTAGTGGAGCGTGGTGGTGTGCTGCGTCAAAAGCACTTGTGGGTTCGGCGCCTAAGGCGCCTCGAAGGAGGATCGTGTGACCTGTCAGTGGAGGGTAGCCGAGCCCACCTGGGGGTACCTGGATCTCAAAAGGGGGTAACCCGCGTACGCCCTTACCTACGGGCATGTATATTGTAAACACATATGTCGAAGAGTGGAAATCCATAACCAAACAATTGATTTTGTTAATATGCTAAAAGTTCTACTGGCAGCCGGAGCCTATGTCAATCTCTATCGTCAAATCTCTGCGGCGCACAGTCGTCAAATTAGTGACAAGAGGCACTTCATCTCCGAGTTGTTGGTGCGATTCAAGTCTGTGTTCGAGGAAACATCCGCCAACACTCCCATCACGCATCCGAGTCAGCACCACAAGCCCACGTGTGATCCGTCGTGCTTTTCAAAGGCCTCGTGGACTGTTTGGCGATAAAATTCAAGCAACAGAAGGTGTATACGCAGAGATTGAACACACTAGGATTGTTTACCTAGGAGAATTGCACTAGGCAACGACACTTCACGTTGTCAAGAAATCAAATGGCGGTTTGCGACCATGTGGTGACTACATCTGGCCTCAATATTCGCACAGTGCCCGATCGGTATCCGATGCCAAACCTCAACAACATTATCAACGATTTATCTGGATATCGAGTCTTCATCAAGCTGGATTGCGTCAAAGTGTTTCGTCAGATTCCGATAGCGCACCGAAAGACATCGCAAAGACCGACTATCACAACACCATTCCGCATGTTATTTTACCGACGCAAATCATTTGTTCTGCGAAATGCTTCACAAATGTTCTAACGCCTGATGAATCACGCATTCCGCGATACGCCAATCGTCTAAATGTACATCGACGATATGATCGTGGCTAGTGTTACCGATGATAACCATCACGAACCCTTAACCGCGCGTTCGCACGCTTCCATGAATATGGACTCAGGCTTCTGAATTCTTCTTGAATTCTTCAATCCTACAGTCGAATTTGTCGGTCTGGATGTGTCTCGGATGGAATTCGCCCACGAAATGTTGAATTGTTCAACCGATTCCCGCAGCCAACAACAGTCAGTGAGTTCTGACGTTTCTTTGGACTGTGTGGTTTTTGTCACAGATTTTTCGAGTCGCTACACAGCTCACCGACTTGACCAAAACGGCGAAATCCAACAAGGATCAAAAGCGTCAAGCTCAGCAACATTCGAATTGGCTGACCACGCCGAAACTTCGTTCCCCATTTTAAAGCAAGAGATCATCAAGCGTTCGATGTCCTGTTACCCACACCGTGATACTCAAATTGTCCTGACGACAGACGCATCAACCAAGCCGCTGCTGCTTTGCATCAGATTCCCAACGGCAAGCTGTGCCCAATCGCTTTCTTTTCTCAGAAGTTCAGCGAAAGAAGTCTACGTTCGACCGTGTACTGCAGGCAATCTTCGACTGGCTCATCGGTCATCGAGCGACTCGCTACTGGCGTCGTTCGAGGATACGAGATCCGATCTTCCGTTGGGCGTCTTATGTAACAGCAGGACGCTGCTTCGCATATTTCGTTGGTGTCGGTTTTCTTTGAGGCGGTATGCTTTTGAAGCTTTGAAGCGGTATTTGTTTGATAGCGCGTAGACCTTAATTTGCATATCAGCGAATTTTCGCTAAATAAGCCGGCGCATTTGGAATCTTCTATCACAGTTTGATTTGTCACTCGTAAAGCTCACTCGTCATGCTGCTACTACTCATTATTTTAGGTTATTGATATTCGCTAATAAAATCGTCTGTTATGGCTTTTTTACAAAACGAAGTAAGACAAACGTGTCTTCTTTGTCTCTTTGGCGCTGGGAAGCTAACGGGACAGGACCTGCATCTATCTCTCTGTGAAGGAGGCAACTAAACTCCGCGCCACAATTTAGCAGCGCACTATTTCACAACAACACAAAATTTGCCAATCAATCTTAAAAAGAAACCGAAACCAGATCGTATCGACCCGCATTTCTATTTTGTGCTATCGCTGTTGTTGTCCTCTTTGTTGTGAAAATACCGCCAAAAAAACTGTGACACAACACAGTTTCATCTGATTTCATTATTTAATCTTAAAATCTTTAAAGGTTCTATGAAAAGCTATGCTGTTGTTGTCGTCACTCCACAAAATTAATTAAATCGTTCGTCGCGTTCAACCAAAGTCTTTAAGAACACGAACACACTGTTCGGTTCGTTCCTTTGAAGTAACGGCGAAGTGATTGGGTTTTTCTACCAAAAACTTGCATAAGTAACACAACTGTTTAACAAGAATTTATAAGTGTAATTGTGCTTAATATATACATATATATATGTAAATAGCGCGTCACAAATCTGGCACGTACATTTGACATTCACACAAAGTTAAGCCGAGGGGCCTGAATTAGTAATACCAGAGCAGCTTAAGTGAAATGTTTTCAAGACGCGATTCACCTAAGCCTAAGCTTAAGTACCTTAAATTTGGTTATTATAGTCTTAGAACGATTTGTTAAAGAAAGATTAGCGTTAAATCAAACTTTTATAGCAAATTAAAACATTTTATAGTCCTATCTCTTAGAGATAATTATGTGAAATGAAATTTATGTCTTTTAGGAATAAAACGCGAGGTTTTCTGAATAATCACGCATGGTAAATGAAATTTACAGTTTTGAAAATTTCTGTCAGAATGTAATGATACTAGTGAAGCTCGCTTTCGAGCCAGAATTCGAGTGGTGAGAACAGAAGCAGAAGTGTGAAAAATATTTGCCACACAATATTTTTGGCGTTCGCAATGAGCTTGTCGGCCCAGAAAATCCCATATCCGACACTAAAACCAACAATAAACACACATTCATGTGCTTTTCCCACGACTTGTCACAAAAAACTTCGAAAACGTCATTTTTTATGCCAAGTATGAACCAGAAGTGAAAAAAATATTTGCCCAACAATATTTTTGACGCTCGCAATGAGTTTATCCGCCCAGGAAACCCCATATAAGACACTAAAAGCAACAAAAAACCCACATTTAGGTGCATTTCCCACGCTTTTCACCAAATATGAAATTTGGCGTCAACTATAAGCTTATGGACTCCAGATTGGGAAGTAATTGAAAAACTTATTATATATCATTGGAAAACCCTGGAAAAGCTACATGCAAAAGGCCTTTTAGTTTGCGGATAACTCGTGTACTTATTGAGAAAAGTCGCAAAAACTGGAGGGGGTGCCCGAAAAATGGGCCAAAATGACGTCATTTTGCCCCATAACTTTTTTCACGGCAAAAATTCAAAAATCGGGCTCCATCACTACATCTAAATCGACCATCGCGGTTCGGATGAGCTATAGTGCATCAAAATCCGCCCAACCGTTATGGAGATCCAGGTGCGACACACAGACACACGCATAGACAGGATCTCCTCAACCCCCCTCCATAGCCAAAATTGAAAATTGTCGTTCCACTCGAATTCAATAAATGTCTCAATATAAATTCCAAATCTTCGTGCATCACCGTGGTTAAATCCAGAAAAACAGTCGCTTTACCAAATAGTGCCAAGACATACAAAAACTACTTAGCTAATTGAAATAAAATCTTGTCTCTGTAATTCACGTACCAAAACAGCAAACAGTTCGTTGTTAATACATTCCTCAGTTGAAAAGGATTCGACCATAGTATATAAAGCATATATTTTTAAGATTGCCTAAAACATGTCTAAAGCGAAGTTTGTCAAATTTAGCTAAATTTTTAAAAAGTGAATTATAAAGAAATCGATACCGTAACTTCATTGTCAACGCCTGCTATGTAATATTATGCCGAGGCAGAAGTTATAGCATGTGAATGTTGGTCAAATACAAAATTTTCTGATCTATTTACTAAAGAATCGGCATAGTTCGCAAGGCATTAAAGTTTGAGACACGGGAATTGCGCAAAAAAATTTTCTTACAATTATAAACCTTTCGATGACAGTATTCATTTAAATCATTACATGGCCGCTATAACAATAGTATTGTGGAAATACGCGGAACACAAGCTTGTAAACAAACCTCCAGACAGTTAAAAATGTTTGGGTGCTGTGCTCCAGGAACGACTTCGATGTATTAGGAAATGTGATCCAAAATCATGTAGGTAGGATTGCAGAATCAGCTGTTCGTGTAGTGAGTGTCCTAATCCCAGCATGTTACTTAAGGACAAGGGAAATCATACATGCTCATTTGTGATAGGGTGGCTTATCTTCTCTCAGGGGTGGGACCCTTTCCGATGAAGGTAACGCAGGCGCCGACATCCCTTGGAAGCCGAAGGCCGACGGTAAGCGTATTTTGGTAGTATTGCATTTGCAGCCGTGCAGCGTTCACGGAGAACTGTATGCACCCAACGACCAATAAATCACGATGATTCTATGTGAATGTTTCATTCGAATAAGAAATCCGTTGTCAAACCTGCAACAATTTTTTCAAATAAATATTTTCAACAATTTTTTCACAGTTGACATTCGAGAATTTCAGGAATTAGCTGAGACATTTCTAAGTAGCGTTTTTTACCCCTAAGGTCTTTTAAATGTGCCGCCATCTGTGTATATAAATTCAAAACGGACTTGCTGTTATACTACCGACGGGCTATGTCACCTTTAAGGACAGGCCTTTATTTCGTTAGAAAAAATAATAGCTTACTGTCCTAGAAGTTCGGGGGGCGGCCCCTCGGGTTAGGCTTAATATATATGTGGCTCATATAGAGACCTTAGCGTAGGCTTATGCTAAGGCTTAGTACATCAAGAACGGCGTAGCATACATTTCAATTTCTGAGCTGAAAAAGTTACCAGCTTCCGGCCCTGCTAGCCAACCATATGACATTTTACAAAACATTCAATTTGTATCAATCCGTTGCTTAAAATCAATGAACGAACATTTATCGAATGATTATCGATTTTTGACGCGCTGTTTGTTGAACCCGACTTGGATGATATTTACGTTCGTCAATATAAAACAATGTATTTTTTTAATCTGACTAGACGCAGCGTTGTAAATTTATCATGTGGCTTCGAAACGCTGACAAAATGTCGGCCCTAATAGTCTCTCAAATATTGCCAATATCATCGGTGCTTTTATTACTTTATCTTCCGTTTAAATTCTGAAAATCGTTAAAAATTAACTTTTTATTGAAATCTGTTTTTGCTCTGGAAACCTATTAACTGTTTATTATTCTATATACTATTCGCCTAAAGTTGTATCATCAAATGAAATTAAATAATGGTTCGATTGATTGATTGATTTATTTATTGATTGGCCGTTCAAAGAATCGTAATCAAATTTGTTTTTACAGCGACGATAAAGAAATATTTCGTTACTACGGTCGAAATTTTACATCTCAACTAAGCAGGATAAAAATCATTTCTTGTTTTTGCTGTTCTTGAGCAATCGTTTAAAAATAAAAATTGTAGTTCAACCTTAATAATTTAATAACAATATGATAAGGCTAATTTAACCAAAATCCTACTAACGAGATTTTCGCAATGAATAGATACTCTTTGTTATTTGTTCGATTGGTCGGTAACAAGATTGCTACAGCGATTGCTAAGCATAATAACTGTAGTTATACATATATACATGCCGCTATTGAACAATCAAACTCACTATGCAACAATATTAAAATGCAACAAAATAGTTTACAAAAAAAATAAAATATACACAGTTGGTCAAAATAATGAACCACATAGCAGCCAATATAAGCAATCAAATCAAACAACCGATTCTGCTGGTCTTAGATTTTCATTTTAAACTGTATCCTTAATAATGTGGCATGCTCAATACTGTAAATCGTGGTGTGATCATTTCCAGGGTTCGGACCCTATAGCCTTTTGGCCAATTTACGTAGCCGAAATACACCGGTTATATGTAGCAGCTGAAATTTGACTTGGGCATGGATTGAAAGTGAATGACATACCAGCGATCTCGATGTCCATGTGTTTCTATGCTTGAACTGTACAGAGAACTAAAATGATGAAACTTAAAAATTACCGAGTGTAGAATGTTCTGGTGGGACACCCGGTTCCCTCCCCCACCCCCGAAATTTCCGAATAAATTTAAGCGCCTGGGTATGCAAAATTTTGATTACCTCTCTGTGTCTTGAATTCCGAAGAATAAATGTACGTTGGCGCGAGGAATACATACTGGATTCCAAGCCATGTTTACTAAAAGAAATAAGCAAATTTGAAGCCATAAAAGTTCCAAGCGAAAAGCACAAAACGTACCGAATTGCATTGCCGTTAGCTTCACAATGCTTTATCTACCTTATTTGTTTTCACATCGTAGTTGTTTGGCGTCAAGCACGGTAGAGGGCCTCATTGAATTTTATAAAACGTTGCACAATTTTTCTTATCAACTTTATGTAGGAACTCCAACTGGTTCTGCAAAATTTTATCAGTATAAAGTGTATGCTTGGGGCTCGACCTTCAAGCTAAGAACGTTGGGAGAATCTCTGGCCCACATATGCAAAAAAAATTTGGAACCCATTAGAACTTGTTCAATGAAAGCAATACTAACAATTTTCCATAACGCTATTGTCTGTTTGAAACACGTGAACCCCTTTCCAGATCTTTACTGTTAACCTAGACACCGCGGTCCAATAGGGCCATACAGCCACTATCAGCATTCTTTCAATGAAAATCATTTTCAGCCCTGATAAAAATAAAAATCAAATTGTTTTCTGCGACTCATTCGGAAGTAGAATAGCTTAAGAATATAACTGGATGCTTCTGTAGGACCGGTAGCTTTAGGGTTACTTTCAGTTCCTGACTACCTGGTGCAAAGTATCAGATACATTAGCACACTTATATACATCGCAACGGATTGCTAACAAGGTTGATTAATACATATCAAATCTCGTTGCACTTTAAGTCAAATCGGACCGTTTATAGCAAAAATACTTATGATAAAAGCAATATTTAGCTGAATTCTGGCCTGGAAATATGCTTTTAATCCTTATTTCGAAACCAGATGTGATTTCTGGACTCAACATCATTGGGTTCTGGTAAAAGTTATAGGCGCACCGTGAAATTATATAATAATAGAAACAAGTTTTGTAGAGCCATAAATGATAAAAATAATATATAAACAAAAATATTACTCCAAAATAATAGTCCAAAATTATGCTTTTGTATATCTATTTCGTAGTTTCTTCGATATTGAGAACGTATTCATCATGATATAGTAAACAGCCAAAGGAACATAGGCTGTCAACACTAAAATCAGATAGTGCCAGTCAATCTCAAGTTTTGCGTACTAGCAGTAATTATACCTATGCAATGTTGCCACAAAATTATTTTGCTCTACTGTTCGCTCCCGATGGCGCTACTGAATAGATATTATGCTGCGAGTGCCAAGTCGACTATCTACTGTATTGTGAAAATTTTAGTAAAATCCCGGTAGCAGATAACATGTTACTGACGAAAACGAGAAAATTCGACTCGATTTTGGCCTGAAGTGAGAGTTTTTTAATCCTTACTCATAGACAACCAGCCTTAATAAAGATAAATGCTTTTATCATTATGAGTCAACCATGAAATGCAATCATTGTTAAAACGATTTTATCGGTTAACGTGACCGTTCGGTTTGAAATTGCTTTCGTCGGATCAGATGATTTCGTCAGCTAAGTCTGAATCATCGCCGAGACGTTTTAGTCATTTTTCACCAAATTTAACCCTGCGATCATATTCATATATACTCTTTCAGAGGATGGATTACCGTCGGTGTAAAATGTTTTGGACCCAGACAATTAACAAGTCTGAAAACAGTCGATTTTCTGATGCTGGTTTCAGCAGCACGACTTCGAATTGACTTTGTCCGACTATTGTCAAAATGATAGAAAATATCAGCTATCGCAGCATCTCTAGATCCAGTCGGTGGTGTTCCTTTCCGGGGAAAGTCAGCTACATGACCAGTTAGTCAAACATTTTATTAATTGAAGCAAAAGTTTTATGATATGGGGGCTGTGAAGACTAATGCAGGGACCATTGTCGCACAACTTCACTGCTATTTTGGTTAACTGAATACAGTCTTACTGCTATTACTCGATCAGCCACTTTAAGTCCAGCATCACACATTTTGTCATAATTAGATGTTTATAATATGTTCGGTTATAATTCCTGGAAGAATGAGGCTTGTATGTACTCATATGTCATGTCGGTATCAGCAACAGTTTGAGGTTGGGGCGTTACTTATTGGACACCCTATATATATACATATATATACATATGTGGGCCCATATGTGTATATAAACGGTGTGTACATATATGTATATATTTACCTGGTATTCACCTAGGCCCCACGCTTGTGGGGGCCTCAATGCTGATCACTCGTCGACACTCTTCTCTGTTCGCTGTACTTAGTTCGATATGCGACATTGAGTATTATTGCCATTGGCGTAGCGCACGTATCGAAAATACTGGTGACAATTGTTGACTGTTTGAAGTCGCCAGGTCTCGTGAGATCTTCCGCGCGGTCGGAACGAGGTGTCCGGGGGCGTTGCTTTAGCCAGTGACTTCGGGATCCTGTTGTCGGACATCCTCAGAACATGGCCGAGCAACCGCAAACGCTCCCTAGCAGTGTCGACACCTCGGTTTCATGACCAACTCTTCGACGGAGGTCTTCATTCCTGATGTGACCGAACTTTGTTACGCCTAGAATGCGGCGTCGACAGAAGTTCTCGAAGTGTTGATCTGCTGCTGAGTAGCTGACTTCGATGTTCATGTTCTGCAGGCGTAGAACAGAATCCGTCAAATGGCAGCATTATATATCTGAACTTTCGTGGGAACAAACACGCCTGCCGAGTTCCACGCATGCCGTAGGCCTGCAAAGGCTAATCTGGCACGGTTTATGCGGTTTTTAATCTCGGCGTCGCAAGCCCCTGATCCCGTAAAAGTGCTGCCCAGGTAACAGAATTATTCGACATGTTCCAGCACAGAACCGTTCAGTACGATGTCTTGATGTCTCTCGATGCAGCAGGTCACTATCTTGGTCTTCTGGGAACTGGTGACCAGGCCAATGCGCTTTGTAGCTGTGTCGACTCGATTGAGCACATCTTGTAGTTCGCTGACTGACGATGTGGCTATGGCTATCTCGTCGGCATAATCCGCATCCGTCAACTTCATGCCATTTGCGTCGAAGATAACACCGTCGTTGTTAGCCAGGGCGGTCTCCATCACCCATGCGATTGCGTAGTTGAAGAGGATGGGGGACAAGATTGAGCCTTGTCTCACTCCAGACCTGACCTCAAAGCGTTCAGATAGCGTGTCATTTATTCGCCCGCGGCAGTAAGATGTTTCAAACAGCGACTTGATTAGGCATACGATCTTGACCGGCACGCCGTCCGTCTCCAAGATCTTGTACAGCGATTCTCGGTGAACCGAGTCGAACGCGGCTTTGCGAAAGCCATGGCAATTGGTCTTCGATATTCATGTAGACTCTGGAGCATAATCCTCATGCTCTGTATCTGGTCGATTGTGTTGCGACCAGGTCAACAGCTGCACTGTTGCTCTAGTTCAAATCGTTCCCGGTGTCTCTTGAATCTATTGCAGATTACTGCTTCCAGCACCTCGAAAGCAATATTCAACAGCGATATACATCGATAGTTGCAGCAGATGGACTTGTAACCCTTCTTGTGGAATGGAATGACGATGGCGGTACGCCAGTTCTATGGCATGACCTCTTTGGCCCATACGTCGCAGATTGTGGCGTGCAGCGTATCAAAGAGGTCTCTTGAGATCTTATAGCATTCCGGCGGAATACCGTTCTCTCCGGCTGCTTTCCCGCTGCGAAGATCTTTTACCGATTTGAGGACTTCGTCACGCGTTGGTACTGAGTGATCGATCGAGCATTCGTAAAAACTCTTGAAGGGAAGGTCGTCATCCTTTAGCAGATCTGCTGGCGGATCTTTATTTAAGCGTTCATCGAAATGATCTCTCCAACGATTGACTTGCACGGATTCGGAGATCAAACTCTTACACGTGCTGTCGCGTATCATACCACGCACGAGATTCTGCCGCTGTGCACCTTTTCTGATTGCCTGGTAGAGCCTGCGGTGGTCATGTACCCTAGCTGCTTGATTCATCTCGTTGGAAAGTGCCTTGAGCTTCTCATCCTTAAACTCTCTGATGCTGTGGTACAAGCTGGACCTGAGAAAGCCTCGAGTTTCCTTCGCAGAATGACTAAGCAGCTCGACTTTCTCTATTGTAGGCGCGTCTAGCCATCGATCCCGCTGCTTAGGTCTGGGCTTCGGTGCAACTTCCCGCAGGGCTGCAATAGTGCAGTCAGAAACACAAGACAATGGCGGAACTTGAGAGTCCACTAATCCTGCCAGGGCGGCGAAGCAGTTGGACACTGAGGTGCAGAACTTTTCTGCGATACTATTGTCCCGTAGGCAGCTGGCGTCGGTTGGACGATCTCTACGCTTGAAATGGTTGGCGTCAAGCTTTAAGTGTAGCTGCAGCCGTATCATGCCATGGTCACTTTGAAGCAAGTTCCCCCAAACGGTCCTGCAGTCGCTTACAGCAGACTTCCATCTTTTTTGGATAAGGACATGATCAAGTTGAAAATAGCGCTCGGGGATCGCCAGGTGTGCTGTTGCTTTGCAGGATGCTTGAAATTGGTGTTGGCGAAAAACAATTCATGGAATTCCGCGATGATGATCAGTCTGGTTCTGTTGTCAGTTCGAGAACCGTGAGCGAAAGGGTCTAGGACATTTTTTCGCCCAGTTCGCGTGGTCCCGTGGTCTTGGATTTATACATATCCCGTGATCTATACATATATACTAAAACAAAAAACATATGTGCAGACTGGCAGTTGAAACGCAACCACCGGATCGGAAGGAGGAGTTGATAATTTATGTTTTTTTTATTTTTGATAAAGTGGCTTCTATTCCATTGTGCTTCGCATTAAATATGGACTGTCTTCCCCAAATAAGCTTGAAGCGTTGCAGAGGTCATACCCCTAAAAATTTGGAGCAAAAGTACCTTCTAGTCGCAAGTTACGTCAACATGGCAAAATCACCAACTGCTAGCAACCTGCATTTCGCGGATGCAGCCCACAAAAAAGTTGATTAAGAGACAACCATTTAGATCACACCTCACCTGTTCAACCACTGAAAATATATCAAAAGGAATGCTACAGGATTTATGTAATTTACTCAAAAGTCATACTGCAGCAGTGGAATGATAATTGCTATTAATACCTGAAGTAAATTGAACATTAAATATTTAAAATATATGTATCTATATGCTGTGAGCTTAGACATACAGACAGTAAGTAATTTATGCAAGTTGAGTTCTTTGAAAGGTCAGTATATAATGTAGTGAAACACAATAATTGTATTTTGCTAGCGCTCTATAGCCGCCCAGATGTTCTAACAAAAAAGTATATATACATACTTTTTATATATATATGAACGCCTTTCAGAAGCAAAATTCTGCAGTAAATGTAAAGTCTCGTATGTACCATAAGAACTGAATAAAATTTGTATTGTATTGTACTGTATTGTATACATATATATATTGTAATTTTGTTCCAACCAAGCTATCGTTAACGAACTCTAAAGTATTCTAAAATGATTAAGTTTTCCAAATAACCGAATAAACCGGTCGGTTCTAGACTTTGACATGCGGACTATCGCATAAAATAAAAGGCTTTGGATTGGACGGGTTTTTTAGTTCAGACGAAGATGAGTTTTTTAGGATTTATAATAAATTTGAAAGCTAGGCAATCAAACGCAGATGCACATGTCAACCGCAGACGCCTGGTCAACAAAATCCAGTCAAGTACATACCATTGCTAGGTGCAATTTTGTGCCGCAATAAAATTCACAAATTTTGTTAATATATAAAATAATTCTAAACGAAAGAAAAACGGCAAACATAGGGAATGTAGTAGATAAAACAGTAGTATTAGTCGCTACAAAAATGATTAGTTTGCATGTGTGTCGGCTGGTGTTGATACAACTGTTGCCGGTGCGATGAGCCAAACCCGAGTTTCTCTGTTTCTAGTCGCGATCGCTAGGCACTATCTAGTTTGCATAACTGTTGCCAGTGTGATGAATCAAACCCGGGGATATAGGACTAATAAATTCCTATATCATTTACTTATATTTCGGTCTGGATATTTATATTGGTCAATCTGTAATGGATTTATTAAAAATCCCAAAATGGAGTCGCTGGTTCACTTTGTGAAAACAGAGCCAAATTGTCTGTTAGGCCTGAAATTCAACTTTATCCTGGTAGTGTTTTAGCCTTAAAATAAATTTTAAATTTTGAATTTTTGCCATACGGATCTCATTCGATTCTCACATTGATGTACGTAGATGTTTTTGATATAAGGAGAATGTGGATGATTACAACGCAATTTTTTGCGCGGTGGTATTTGGGACATATTAGGACATATGACACTTCATTGTACAACTATCCCTTTCCGACTACGAAATGTATATAGAGTGATCGTGTAGCGCAGTTGTCAGTTCGTTCGAGCTCTGCTTTGCGAATAACCTTCTTAGGCTAGAGACTGAGGCCGCGTTGCTCCAAAGTCTCCACCTGTAGAATCGGTACGAGGTTGCATGGCAGGTAAGCGGAGTTTCTGTGCCGGACACTAGCGTCCCTTCACTGTTGTGATTTCACCTGTAAAATCGGTACCAGGTTGTATGGCAGGTAAGCGGAGTTTCCGTGCCGGACACGGGTGTCCCTTCACTGTTGTGATTCCACCAGTAAAATCGGTACGAGGTTGTATGGCAGGTAAGCGGAGTTTCCGTGCCGGACACTGGTGTCCCTTCACTGTTGTGATTCCACCAGTAAAATCGGTACGAGGTTGTATGGTAGGTAAGCGGAGTTTTCGTGCCGGACACTGGTGTCCCTTCAGTGTTGTGATTCGGCATGTGTGGCTGCTATTTGGACGAAATATGAGACCAGCACCTGCACGTATAGTATAACTTGGGAAACTTCAATACCTTTTAATATATTTTATCATTTATTAAAGTAATATAAGATTATATTTTATTTCAAATTAGTTTCTCCCATGTAAAAATCATAAGTTCTTACTTTAGCAACTACTCCATTATGTAGTAACCCCATGCAGTAACCAAGTCTATATCAAAACGACCGGAATAGTAGAAGAACAGAGAATTACAATACTATAGCGCTAAAAATCCACATTCCTTAGTTTTAACATTGTGCATTGTCAACGATGGCTTCTCCAGGAACTGTCATAAACAGTACTTACGGCAACAGCAATAGTGTTACACGATATATATATTATATCATAGCGCTGTCATTACAACTAAACCTAACTCAATTTTTATACCCCTACATAAAATATTTTGCACGAAATAATATAATTTAGCCGACTTCGCTTTTGAGCGCAATGTCGTTCTGTCCAATATTGAAACTAACTTTGTTATAAAATCAGAGCTTTTAATATGATCAGTGCCTTTCGATCTCACTAAAGATGATCTATACATATATATATGAGGTACCGAGAAAGACATTTGGGAGTTGTTTGAACTTTATATCCTTTGATTTGTAAGTGTGGTATTTAGGTTCAAGCATGCGTTTACATTTACTTTCAGGCAAACAATGTGAATCAAGAAGTTTGCTGTTTGACATATTCTCTTTATCGAAGAAAAAAGAATCACGTAACCAAAATTACGATTTCTATTATCTTCCCGCAAACGTAACTGCATCAACTTCCTGGTAAGGAATCCTATGTTAAACTTCCTGCAAACGACAATATTTGGAAGAATTATTAAAAAGTAAAAATATAAATCTACAATTTACGGGACAACCGTTCGACTCGAAACTTGAAAAATATTGCGGTATAGATAACATAGATTCCGAAAGCCGAAGCAGGGGTTCAAGGGGTTATCTCCTCTGAGCGAGACCTCCGACACCCCACCCGTGAGTCCTGGTCTACCCCTGAGGGTACCACTTACCCACTTGGTGCGTCACAGCCCTCCCCCTCGCCGCCCCATCAAGCGGAAAATTTTAGCAAAAAGGTACAAAAATGGGCTGAACATTGACAAAATTTGGGGTAAAAGTGGCAAATATAAAAGAAGTTTTCGGGAGAGGGGTTCGCCAGCTTTTTCAGCACTCCCAGGACGACTTCGCCATCAAGGGCCTCTGCCCCTTACTTGATCTCCTTGCTTCACGCCGACCACGGCTTCCTCGTGAGACCTTGGAGCGTCAGCATGTATGATATCTAAACATATAAAGTACTTGTATACTCCACGATTAAAGTTACATTGGCCCAAATTCCCATCCAAAAAATTTGTGTTCGTTCTTTGCAAATCTTTTGAAACTTTGCGAACCTGAAACTACGAAACCCTGTAATTTTGTACTGCATTAATTTGAAAGCCGGTAATTCATAGAACTACAACATGTAAAGTCATGTATCAACCATTGATTTACGTAACGTATATATTGTTGCAATCATGGAAAACAGTGTTGATGCAAACTATGCTATTGAGATTATATTATTATGGCAGAGAGTTGCGAATCGAAACGGTATAATAAAATACTGGATAAAAATAAATCTTTTCAATTTAACGACGTTGTCACGTTTTTCCAAATGTAATACTATAAAGTTTTGATGTATTGGATAAGTAATTGCCTTCACCCGCCGAATAACCAACCAAAATTGAAAAATGTAAAAAAATTGACAACAAATTTGCAAAAATTAAGATAAATATTAGCAAAAACCGAAGAAAATTGACAAAAGTTCGTAAAAACTGGGTAATAATTTTGCAAAATCGGAGAAAATTTTGAGTTTGGAAAAATATCAAAAATTTACCCACTGCCTTCCCTCGCAGACTCATCCACCAAAAAAATTGACAACAAATTTGCAAAAATTAAGATAAATATTAGCAAAAACCGAAGAAAATTGACAAAAGTTCGTAAAAACTGGGTAATAATTTTGCAAAATCGGAGAAAATTTTGAGTTTGGAAAAATATCAAAAATTTACCCACTGCCTTCCCTCGCAGACTCATCCACCAGAACAATCTATCACCTTGAGCCTACTAACCTTGGCCACCTATGCTCTAACCTTACGGCTAAAATTAAGCCTGAACCTAAGGCTAATCCAAGATGTACGTCTAAGCCTAAGCACAGGTGCGCAAACAGAGAGGTTATAGGTGGTTTACCCCTAATACTCAGTCCATCCTCAGGCCACCACCTCTCTCCTTGAAGACAGTGGTCCCACCCCTACAGTTTGACAAAGTTTGGCAATAATTAGGTAAAAATTATCGCAAACGAGCAAATTTGGAGTAGATTTAACAAATATAGGGGAAATTAGCAAAATAATAAAGGAAATTGGGAAAATTATAAGTTCCTGAAAACTTCGGCAACATGCAACTGAATTAAACATCGATAAACAACAAATCTGTTGAAATTTCCACATTTAGATTTCAAAGCTTTTTGATGCCGTAGATACTGTGCACTCTAAGTTGAACTAAAGATATTCAACTTAATGGTATCCAATATATGAACAGTTCGGCTTAGGCTTAAGTTTTATCATTTTGTGGTTATGCGTCGTACACAGAGAAATGTGTGCATCTACTCGTCTCGTGTCTATGACATTGCATGCGACAGTATATATGTAACAACCTTCGTGAGTTGTTACGCTAAGCGGTTCTACGTAACAACATTCGTACGTTGTTACGCATAAGCGCTTGTATGTAACAATATTGCTAATATCGTCACAGACAAGCGCTTATACGTAACAACGTACTAATGTTGTTACGCAGAACCCGCTTTGCGTAACAACTCACGAAGGTTGTTACATACTTTCGAATGAAATGTTTTCATCCACACGTGTGTATATGCTGACGGTGTCGAGTAACCGCACACATTTCTCTGTGAGCGACGCATTACAAATAAATTTCAGCAACCAACAAGAAATAATTCACCACATTGTGTGAAACGTACTAATGTTGTTACGCAGAACCCGCTTTGCGTAACAACTCACGAAGGTTGCTACATACTTTCGAATGAAATGTTTACATCCACACGTGTGTATATGCTGACGGTGTCGAGTAAGCGCACACATTTCTCTGTGAACGACGCATTACGAATCAATTTCAGCAACCAACAAGAAATAATTCACCACATTGTGTGAAACTTAAACAATAATATTAATATCTGCGGAGTACCCCAAGGCGTTGTTTGTTCTTTGTACCTTGACTTGGTCCCAGAGTTGGGGTTCCTGGGATTCGGATCCACCTGATAGGGTCAACAAACAATTTCCAGTAATGGAACCTTCCTGTTGAAACTTTCTTCGTCGAATTTTAGAATGTGAAGGTGCTATACAGCTGGATTTCTTTAGGACCAAAATTTCCGTTTTCGGCTTTGACGCCGTATTTTAATTTCACTTAGGAAAATGGAGTATCCATCACTTGTCAACTAAGCTGTAATTATTCTAACAATACAACATAAGACCCTTGATGATTGCTTGGGACCTTCAAAAGATCCCCCACATTTAAGCATTTTATTGTGCCACGACATTTTGCTTGGGATTAGTTTTCTATATTCACTACAACTGTGTTTTGATTCACCAGTGCTTATCAACTATGAAATAACGTTCGAAAAATATGAGACGTTAGTCTAATGACTTGTATGAAAACTCACCTACTTTTTGTTCAAATTCCCACAATAACTTGTTAACTATTGAGTAACTGGTTTGAATATTTCAGTTTCATAACCGTAGTATGTATGGACTAGGTAGCTGATACCAGCTAGCGCGGATTCTGCTTTACTTTCAGGCTAAAGTAGTGCTATGCTTTAATGTTAATCATTAGTTTTTCAGCGGTGCCACCCGAACTTGACAACTGTTACTTGATACTTAGTGCTTTATGTTTGCTCCAAACATACACTTTTCGGCCAATGTAACTTTTAGTGACAGAGGTGAAATGTATTCTAAGCCGATCACGATATACTACAAGCCTTAGTCTTAGCCTAAGCTAAAGTCCCTATATGAGGCATATACTGGGCTTAAGTCTATGGCGGGGGTCGCCGACCACGCCTTCCCCCTCCCCGAACCCCCGCTCTAAGCTGTTCTTTTTCTTTGGCTATAACATTTTTCCTCTAAACGTGTCATAGGCACATGTTTCAATCCCGAATTACGCTACTTAAGCCATGCATGAAACCGCAAAATCTATAGCTATCCGGTTTATAAAATCAGACACGCGATGTGTCATGATCGTTACAAGTGGTTGGTTGACCACACGTTACGCCATCTCGAACACTATCTTCCAAAATTTATACAAACTACAACCATCCTATACTATAAAATGCTGTATTTAATATTCCCGACGACGTGTTAACATTCAAGTGTCGATGATATGAAAGTTGAAGAAACCAGTTTTATTGAAATCAAATAAAATATTAAATGACAATATTTGCGTGTCTGATGTAATTATGTCTAATTTAAATAATAACAAACTTTTGACGACAAAAAACATTCACGACAGATCAACGACTCAAGACGGAACGTTCGAAAAATCAGCAACAAGTAAGTATATATGTACTGCCGGATCCAGAAAATTATGACGGAGGGTGGGGACTGGGTGGATAGCTCGGGCCTCTACACATCCTTAACGAACAAATAGTTTTATACATTTTTATTTTTTTTAATTTAGGAAAATCCAATTTAGGTCTGAGAAGGATTGCGGAGGCTCCAACCTATATATAATTTTATGCTCGATAATCTTTTTAAACTTCCTTTGTCGCTATTTTCGTTATTCGTGAACTAACATCTTCTAAATATATCTGTGAATATAAAATGAGAACCCACAAATCGATGACGGTTCTTTATAGTTAACTGTTTGCCTGTGTAATATTATCACCAAATGATTTTGAACTTTAAGACACCAAATGCTATTATACGCATATGCGATTTTATTTATTGCGGCAGAGCTCATGCTCGTCTTTAAAAAAGCGACACATACCAGACTGGGCATTTATTCAATTATCGTTGGGATCTTATCTTATTCTTCACAACACTACCCTACAAAATAGCGTTGTGTATATCTACCGTAGTCGTCTATACGGGGGGGTAGAGGGGGTTACCCACCTAAGGGTACGACCCCCTCAAGCCATATTTACCATCCCTAGGCTCGGCACCAACCACTTGCAAAAATCAGCGAAATTGGGTAAAATAGGCGAATATGTAAAAAGGGGAGGTCTAATCTCTTTTATATACTTCCCCACTTATAATCTCCCCCTCCCAACAAATCCCCCCGCCGCCCCCGACGGCGTAGCCCCCTCGACGACCTATCCCACCAGCGACATCCCCTCCTTCTACCTCCCTAACCTCGACACATATGATATATCTACAAATATATATAGTATATATGCCAGGTTGCGCTTACAGAGATCCTGATTCGAGAACCCTACTCTCCCCCACACTCCTTATGACATTGGGATCTTATCTGCGTTAAAGACATCAATATGGACCTATTTAAGTGCAGTTTTCTATATTTTATATACCAGAGGTCTGTGTGAAGCTCCTGTCGGGCCCGATGGGGGCGCCGGGAGTGCAGAGAACAGCCTTACGTGTATATATACCTACGATATTTCACAACTGGATTATACTATTTATGTCTTGTCATTTGAATAATATTTGTCTTGTCTTGCCAATGTCTTGTCTTGTCTTGTCAATTTGAATACATTTTAAGATATTTACTTATACTCTGCCTGATGTTTTCACTTCGTTTTTATAGCGTTCCTGTCAAACTGGGCATTATAACGGCGATCATTCATGCGAAAGCCTTAGCTGAAACCGTAATGCGTTACTGATTACCAAATTCAACCGTCGGGTTCCACTAACCACAACAATAAACGCGTTGGGTTTGTTACTACAACACTCAAGGAGAAATAAAATGTTGTCAGCGCAGTCCATCCGTAGAAAGGCTAAAATTAGCATGTTTGTTTATCCATGTTCAGTAACACAGTAATAAGAAATTTGGGCAATGTGGGGATGGAAGTGAAATGCATGCTATGCCGTTCTCGATATACTAAACCTAAGTATTAGCCATATTCTAAGATTTTATCTATGCGACATGATGTCATGGAGTTTGCTGGTGCTTGTTTTAAACATATCTGTCGAATAGAATACACATTAGCGTCCAATCAACTTACCAGGATCAATGATCCACGTTGTATTTACGGAGAAGCGAATTTTGTTTCACTAGTGAAACTGACCAGCGATATATATCCAGGTTGTGACACAGCTTTGAAATTTACCTTTATTCTGCTTTGACTTACTTCTATGCAGAAGATAAATATTTCTGTGTATAAAAACTAGATTTATTTTTAACAGAAATTACCCCGTTTATCAATCAGTCACTCCGCGTTCGTGAAAGGAAAATGTTGAACTGGCTATTGCTCTGATTGTTTTGTTCTCTAACAGCATTTTGTGTCAAATAAGGTCGGAAGGGGGCGCAGCTTTAGTTTATTTATGTATTATAAAAATATTGTGGAAGAGTAAAATATGACATTCGGCCGTACTCATGTACTCTGCCTTATGCGATGACGCTATTGTATTTCAGCCTACTCAATAAATATTACAGGCGGAATCCCTCAGTTCTGTGAGCGGTAATAGCAACCGCCCCCAGCATTTTTCTGGGAGGGGCTTCTAAGTAATAGGTTGTCAATAACCAAATAGATCAGAGTAGGAATAAAAATCGGTGGAGCAAGATTTACTATTCCCGCTCAAATCTCGTTGGTTATTGACGACGACCTGTCATTTGATATACGCTCAGAAAAGGGACAACGGGGCCGATACTCTCCAGAGATTTTGGGTACTATCCCTTTAATCCTTGCAGAAGTAGGTCGACAACAGTCACGTCATCGTACAAGGCAGGGAACATGAGTATGAACGAGTGTCATTATACTCTTCTGCAATTTTTTTCCGTAATGAACTCGTTATGGTACACACTGAATACAGCGTTTTGCTACGAATTCAAGTATATATGTGTTATATGTTACAAATTACAGCTTTACAAACTGAACTTATATATTACAAAACAGTTAAAGAGTCAGAAGGTATTTGACAAGTTCATATGTAGAACCTAACAAAACTACGACATCAGAAAATAAAGTTATACAAAAAGGAATCATGTCAATTTATCGTAATGAGTTCTGATCATTACATTTTTATTAGTTATATACTGGTAGCTTACTCTCTTAAAATTAGAGTGATAGTAATTTCATACAATTTTCCATTTGTACAGAAAATAACACAAATACGAGTAATTGTATGGCGAAGAAATACTATATCAATTGTGCACCAATTTGTACATTATATATGATTACGTCAATATAAGTTGTAAGAAATAGACCACAATAAATGTATGACACATTGTACATAATTTGTATGAATTGTACACGGAATATGTACAATTATCTACATATCCTTCGCATGAATTTACATATAAGATTTACATGACATGCTACAAATTAGTTTGTATGAAATAGCATACAACATATGATTATTTGCACAGAATTTGTATGATATTTCAGATAATAAATGTATGTTTTGAAGTTATATAAAGCCAATATTTAATAAAACTGAAAACTAGTACAAAAAGTGCCATTGCGAACAAACATTCATACATTAGGTGTATCTTTTATTTAATACAAATATTGGCCAATGTGAACTTTAGGTGCCGGACGTTATAACGTTAGAAAAAAGAACAGCTTAGAGCGGGGGTTCGGGGGTGACAGCCCACCGACTTAGCCTTAGGCTAAGACTTTATCTTAGGCTAAGTCTAAGGCTTAGGCTTATTATATCGAGAACGGCATGGCATGCATTATCCTTCTGCCCCTAAAGTTCACATTGGCCCAAATATTTATAAAAATTTATACATTAGATATTATATTTAATACAAAACTGTATGAAAATTCATACATTAAAAATATTTAATTTCATGCAAATAAAAATAAAAATTCATACAATACATATATTACTTTTCATACAAATATATATTAAAATTTATACATTGTATATATGGCGTTTCATACTATATTCAAATTTATGCAATAAATGCATAGTATTTGATACAAATATTTGTGAAGATTTTGTACATTATGCTATATATTGCATACTATAAAGTAATAAATGTCTATCAAATAAAATTGTATTTTTATACAAGCGGATTTGAAAATTAAGACAAAATAGAAACCCACTTCATCAAATTCCATACGAAATTATTCAGATATTCAGACATTACAAGTGTATAAACTGTCGCATTTAGAATCTGTATGTACACGACAGCACACAAATAATGTACGACACTGTACAGATACTTGTATTACATATAATATTAATTCTTACGAGGGTACGTCTGTCAGTGTATGTCAGTAACAGGTTACTAACTTCTTTTGTTATAATTTTAGAATTTTTTGGTTAGCGGCTTAATTTAGTATTAATTTTCATGCAGTAATTTAGAATGTATCGTCTGGCTTGATTAGCGCGATTCAGATTCGCCCCTATGGTTTGGCACCTGTTGAGCCGCCAACAGTGTGGCGGACCGAGCCCCAAGCTGTTAACACCCGCAAACCCCCAGTGTGTACGTATGCTTAATTTGAAGTATATCGACCACTTATAGCTCCATAGTTTGAAATGGTTTACTGTAGAACCAAAGTGCTCAAATAGTTTAAAATTGGAATTCGGTGCAATCTTGCTTATTTTAAACTTCAATTCGCATAATTATGGAACGGGTTCTCAAATAGTTTAAAATTGCAATTGCGGTGCTATCTTGCTTATTTTAAACTTCAATTCGCATAATTATGGAATGGGCTCTCAAATTGTTCAAAATTTAAACTTCAATTCGCAAAACTATGGAACGGGTTGTCGAATTTTGTAATTTATGTTTTTTATGGGACAAGGGGTGACCTATTAGTTATACTTAATTTCATTCACTTTCAAGTCCACCTGACTTAAAGGGCTCTGAGGATTTCAGCATTGCGTACCTCGGCCCGAGAAGATACGACCGAAAATTTGATGTCTTCATAGTACGGTCATGCTTGGTAGGTTGACATATATAAATGTTTAAGCCGCTTTTAGGTCGTTGTAGCTACAAATTACAAGCTTGAAAATTAAAAGAAACTTAAAATAACCTAAAAATTCCCTATTAAATATGGCTTTGCAAAAACATTCACATGAATCAATATTTCGTAAGGAAGTTTTCGGTTGTTTCCTTTAGCCTTACCTCTCTGAAATTTAAATAAATCTTATATTTTAGAAAAAATATATATTTAATTTCAAGAAATAGTTCTTTGAATTAAAAAATATCTGATGTTGCAAAATTTTAGCATCCTTCTCTTAAATTAAATGAAAAGTATTTTGAGAGTACCAAGTTTTCGGAAGATAGATAACAGGAAACGTTTGGAAAATTTAAGCCCAAATCCAAGCGGGAATTTTTACATCCATTCTCGAACAGTGAAATCGAGTATAAGAGTAGATGTAAATTTGAAAACTACAGCTATGTAATTAGCTTTGCTAAATAATACGAGTGAAATTCATTAATTCTAGTTTTGCACATTTTATGGTGTACCCTACTTGGAGTAGTATATATAGTATACAGACTTTAATAATTCCTAGGTAATGGCTAAGCTTGGATGCAACTTGTGAAATCATGTGCATGGGTATGTCAATCTGTGAGTTCAGGGGATTATTAGGATTACACATTTTGCCACATTAAAGTTTGGTATTATCTAGTAAAAATTTTGACGATACCATTAAGTTTAGAATATCAAAAACAATGTGAAAATGAAAAGCCAACAGTAGAAACGATATATTATACATGAATAAACATATGCATTTTACATGTTACACCGCAGCATTGTTTCCTTGTAAATATAGAATGTTTTTATTGGCCGGGTGGCACAAGAGATGATCGGCGCATATTGCACAACCGTGATGGGTGCGTATTTGAACCCGACTGTGTGCTATTTGTAGTTATTTTGCGCAATACACCGTGGAATTGTTGCTTCAGAGCTAGCGTCAGCTGTAAAATGAGTACAAGTTTTGTCGAAACTACAACATTGTTTGTGTACCATAAATACGTCCGTTTACAAATTTGTGCTTCGACACCTTGTCTGAAAATTCCACGAAAAAGCAACATCAGCTCCCGCTCCAAAATATGACTTGGAAACTTTTGAAAAATAATATATATATCTATATATATATATGTATTTCAATAAATTCAAAACAGGAATCTAAAAAAGAGTATGGCGGCTATTTATTATTGAGAAAAAGCTAATCAAATATATATCTATGAGGTTATTGAGAGCTGTCGGAGCTTTAAAGCTTTGATATTCACCAAACAGCAGTCGCATCACTCGTTTTCAAAAATCAAAAACCGTATTTTACGATAGATAAATCAGATCATGATGATGAATAGTTATGGCTGTATTAGCTGCTTGTTTATTTGGCAGGCGACATTATATATCTATTCTTTAATTTCCGGTCTATAAAGTAATTCTGTCTTTAAATATTTGTAATTTTCGAACGAACAGGTGGAACCGGTATAGTAATGTCAATGAGTTATATATAGATAGAAAATGATGGGTCCGGATTGAATCATGCCGTTCTGGTCTGATTTAGCCATGGATTCTTGATAATCAAACATAAAGTGTTGAACCGAGAAAATATATCGGCTATATGGATGTTGTACGCGCTGAAAATTGCGTGTTATCGTAAGTTTATTTAAATGGCAAGTCGGGTCGAGTAATTTTCCTACATTTTCTACAAATCTATTTTTACAAATCTTAAATTCAAAAAATCATTATATATCTAGTTTAATGTTCGACTCTTAAATTATACGTATTATAGTAATGTCAATGAGTTATATATAGATAGAAAATGATGGGTCCGGATTGAATCATGCCGTTCTGGTCTGATTTAGCCATGGATTCTTGATAATCAAACATAAAGTGTTGAACCGAGAAAATATATCGGCTATATGGATGTTGTACGCGCTGAAAATTGCGTGTTATCGTAAGTTTATTTAAATGGCAAGTCGGGTCGAGTAATTTTCCTACAGTTTCTACAAATCTATTTTTACAAATCTTAAATTCAAAAAATCATTATATATCTAGTTTAATGTTCGACTCTTAAATTATACGATCTAAATAGAAGAGACTAATACGTGAGTAAACTTAACCTGCGCCCGCAGACTATACTATTTTGTTATTTGGAATAAATTGTGTTACCGAACTCTATCAACTTAAGCAAAAATTTGCTGTTTTCTGTTGGCGAACATTAAAATTGTTTGCGAACGAAATTTTATCGCTATTGAATTACCGAGGGTTATGTTCGCGCACATAGGGACAAAATACAGGACCTTTCCTTTATGCCGTCGCATTTACATTGAATTTGTTCGCGAACAGAGGCGAATCCTAAGTGAAAACTAATAATTATCATAGACCTGTTATTGGCCGATTGCGAATAACTACTTCTGGGCTGGCAATGATTCGAATCCTCTTTCTTACTTGTTCGCTAACAACGGATGTTGATTCGACATCGGGTTCTACAAAATAGGATAATTAGTGGGCGCAGTTTAGGTTTACTCGCTCATAATGCAGCGTACACAGAAAAATGTGTGCGGTCAGTGCAAGAAACGTATTTGTTCGACAAGAAATTTAAATTAAAATGCAATATATATTCATTGTGAAAATTAACGTATGTAATGTCCTCGGGCATATATATACGTCAATAAGCAATGAATGGTATTTTTACTATCTTACCAGCATGGGCGCATTCACTAGGGGGGTGGTGAGGGTGAAAGGAAGACGCGTTCCATTCGAAATATGTCTTGCGGGTACTGCCATATATGTCGTTCTCCAAGCAATGTGGCAAGTGGTCAATCGTGAATTTATATTTAAAAATATGTCTAGCGTCCTACCCAAAAATTTGCCATGTTGACGAATTATGTATATCTGTATAAAGAGATATGTGCCTGAGGATAAGTAGGTAGATCGCCCTGAAATGTAGCACGTTATCCGTGTATTTTTATATATAAACTCATAGTAACCAACCAGTATGCACATAACCGTATAGCGGTTGCAAGATGTATTATGTTGCGTCTTCCCAGAAGTTTTCGATCGCACTGCGCACCGTGCCCTCAGACTCCCCCATTTCCAGATTTTTTTCGCGTCTGCATGGCTGCTTATTAGTCAAGCAGTGTTCAGGTTAGCATTATATTTTTGCCACTAGTGTCAATGCTCTGCACCAACCACATGCGATGCATGTCTTTTGCTAAATTTTTTAACACTATAAAAGCATACTCGGAGAATTCAATGTTTAATAACATTGTATCAAATAACACAATTTCGTTATAACAAGGCCTAACAAATTCGCAGTTGAACTTCTCAAATTTCTCTTGTATTAAATTCTCATAAGCAAAAAAATTGACATTCTAAGAAAAATGTAAGAAATATCAAAAATTAAAAAAAAAACAATTAAAATTTCAACAAAGCATTGAAGGCGCGTTGAAAAGACAAAACTTCTTGCTCAGCTCAAAATTTGAGCTCACATTTTGATCAAAATTTGACAGTAATTTATAAAGGAAGCAATTAACAGATCGAGAGGCTACAGCAATGTTTTGTATAAATTTTGAACTGAAAAACTATAAACATATGCACTTTCATGTCTGCTTGGTTAATCTAATATGTGACAAAAGCTCCAACTGTGTGCGCTTCATCCTTTCAAATTTAACAAAAATGTAAAAAAATTGCTTTCTACTTATGATCAAAATTTGATCATATTTTTATTTGACTTTGCGTTAAAGGTTGTGAACTCAACTTAAGTTTTGAATTTGTTATCTACATTTGTAAACATCAAAATGATACGAAGATACCCAGAACGTAATTTTGATACGTAGAACGGTTAGTTTGTCAGTTTAATTCAAATAAAAACCAGTCGCTCCCTGGATAATGTGTTTGTCCCCAATCCTAGTCCGTCAGACGTCTTAAGTTTGATACTTAGACCGGTGAGTTTGTCGGCTTAAATTCAAACAAAACCAGTCGCTCCCTAATGTGTTTGTTGCCAATCCGACTCCGTCAGACGTCGTAATTTTGATACTTAGAACGCTGAGTTATGTCAGCTCAAATTCCAAGAAAAACCAGTCGCTCCCTGGATAATGTGTTTTTCTCCAATCCGAGTCCGTCAGACGTCTTAAGTTTGATACTTAGAGCGGTGAGTTTGTCGGCTTAAATTCAAACAAAACCAGTTGCTCCCTGGATAATGTGTTTGTTGCCAATCGGAGTTCTTCAGACGTTGTAATTTTTAATACTTAGAACGCTGAGCTTGTCAACTTAAGTTCCAATAAAAACCAGTCGCTCTCGTCATAATGTGTTTGTCCCCAATCCGAGTCCGTCAGACGTCATAATTTATTACAGGAAAAGTTTATATGTAACTATGGTATGATACCTAACGCAAAGATTTTTAATATCCTCAGTAGTCGTTAAATGCATAATACGAGTTAAGAAATAGAAGCCCTTTGAAACAAATCCCGGGAACAATGATGCGATGCAATGTGTAATTAGTTGAGAGTAGACCGCAGGCTTTTATGAACATTGTCTAACACCGAACCTAACATAAAAATACAGCAGTGTAGATATTGAAAAGCGTTTGGTGAATAAGAAATTTCCAATAATTGTCTAAAAGAATTAGGCCGCCGCGATATCGCTCAGCGGTCACAAGCGACTGTTTCAACAATAAAATAATAAATACTATCCGTCTAATGCCATTAAATTTGGTACTAATAACCATAATTATCGATTCACTTTTACGTTGGCTAATATCGATCGAAACGAACATGTTTGCCATTAAACTGCAATGGCACAGTAGACATTTGTCTGGCACTAAAGTTCATTAATTATTCTTGTCCATTTTTAATGGTGTACTGGGAAACCTGCGTCTAGGAGCAAAAGTGCTAGAAACCATTTGAAACGCTACGTGTCGCCAAAACAAATAGTATAGCTCAGCTGATCTGTAATCTAACTCTACTTTAATCCATTGAAAAGAAACGCGATATTAAATACGATTTTTCGGTGCTATATATTAGTGCTAGACCTGTGTATTTTACCCATGAGTTTTATCCATTTCTGGGAAGCCTTCATGGCTAACACAAGAGCGCCAAAACCTTTGAAACTCTACATATCTGCCAAGCAATTACATATTCTTAATAACTCAGATGAAACTGTTAGATATCCTTATTTTTAGCTGTTAAAACTAATTAAAACAAATAAGCCGACCAAATACATTATTTATAGATCAATGCAACATTCAGGGAACTAATTAAAATGAATAGCATAACCTTCTCCATATATTAAGCTAAAGCATTTCAGCCTAATCTTCGAATTTTATACAGGTACGAGACTAAGCATAAGCCTAAGATGGGGAACTACTGCTGTAGTTCGAATCCGACGCACTAAGCTATTCTTTCTTTAACCATACGACCCCTAGGGTTGACACCGGCCTGCCTACTTATGTTGCTAGTTGTCGTTAAATTAATAATTTTGCGCAGGAGTGACCTTAATATTCCGTTCATTTGAACGTAGTGTAATTTTGTAGTTACAGTTAGTCACTACGTTTTGAAATTACTCAGTAGCGTCTGATACTCAGTTTCGAAAAAGCTGGATACGCCGCTGATTCTGAATGAACAATGTTTTTAGAATATACGAAAGCGGATTACACAACGTTACGCTTACTCCATTCGCCGTTCGTGCACACACAGTGAATTTTGAATAACAAATACTTAAGGTCACAGTGTAAAACTATTTTGTGGTCTCAGTTTTACTTTGTTTTGGAAAACAAACGGGTTTACTATATTTCATGCACGAAACTTCCTACATTTAATAAGCGAATACTTTTTCAATATGTTTGGAAAATATTCCCTGTAATATTGAGAATGTTTTTTGCAATAAAAAGTCGAGTGTAAATTTTATTCTCAAATATGTACCTAAGAGCCAATTTGTTTTGTATTTCAGTGAACAAGCCTGTGAACTGTAGCACATAATTATGAAATTGCTAAAAAAAATTGGTTCCCGTCTGCCTAGTTTTTCACACATTTTCTACTGTGGCACCAAATATTTTGTATAATTTCTATTTTCTAAATTTTTCTAATAAATCAATACATATTTATCAAATTAAATGTAGTAGTTTGAATTTCTGTGCGTTAAACTAATTTCTGTAAAATTAGTTAAACCAGTTAATATTTACCATTTTGTAACTGCATACGAGTTACCTTACATGTTTGTGCATAAATCGAAGTTATACTGCTACATTGTGTGCTTTTCTTGTTCTATATTTAAAGACATGTTTAAATTTAAAGATGAAAATTCGATATGTGAGACATTTGCGTTCAAGCGTGAAATATAGCTTAATTTTGGGTCGTTTCAAACAGAATATTGTTAGTTTACTGCAATTTTAACAAAAAAATCGGAAGCACTAACAGTAAAACATGACCGTTACTTACCTATAACTTAGAGATTACTTTAGAAACCGACAATCTTGTATTTAAGATCAGAATGCTTCGTAGCGTAATTATTGTACACGAGTAAACTTAACATGACCCAGATAACTGCCATATTTTGCAATACTCGAAGTGGAATCGACACTCGTTGTTACCGAACAATTAAGAAATTCGATTCGGCATATTGCTTACCCAGATTTAGTGATTTCCCATCAGGTAATGACAGTTCAGTAACACTTCCGAACGATGAAATATGATTCTTCTCTCTTCATATTTTGTGACGTGGTAAACGAAACGGTCTCACCATTTCTCGTTATTGTTTGCAAATAAAATACTTTTCAATTCAAATCCCACAAAAATTTTGTCCGCGAACAAATTTAATGTTCGCCAAAACGAAATAGTTTTCGGCTGAATAGAAACAGTTTGGTAACAAAAATTGATAGTAGTCAGCGGGTCATCTAATGTTAAGTCGCTCATTATTTAAATAATAACAGTACCTGGAACTTTGTTTTTATTACTAATGTTTATACAATTGTTACTGTCATAGGTAAGATTTCAGCTACAAATGAGCAAACATTCCATAGTCAATTTAATGCTCTAAACTAGATGGTGCCCTGAGACCGTTGGGTTTAGCACCCATGACTTTTCAATATGGTATTGCTACTGCTAGCACAAACAATATATACAGATATCCAGCGCAACAAACTGTTAATAAAAGCTCGGTTAAATCATTTAGGTTCAATTTATTCATTATTGCACATTAGAACAATCGGACCGTTCATTAGGAACAGGTATATACATACGATAGCCTAATTACCATTCTAACCCAAAAATGTGTTCAAGACTTACTTTGTAATCAAATCTGAGATCCAGGTGAATCAACAGTATCCATCCGTAGCAGAACCGACACATACGTAATGAAAACTAAAGACAAATAGAACAGACTATTCCAAAGCCATAAGTGATATATAATGCGGCGTTCACGTAGTAATGTCCCCAACGTTTGGAACCCATGTACACCACACAGTGTCTGGCACACTGTTGACAACAGGGTGTCTTAGACACCCCCATGTTTTTAATAATTTTTTTCAAAGGTAGCTAGTTACGCGTATCACAACTTCTCGACAGTGCCAGGTACACCATGTCTTCTGGCAGTTTTATTGACAGTGTTCGGAATCATTTTAGCAATATGGGCTAGATATAAATATCGTTAATTTTGAAAAAACTACACAGAACAGTTGACTAATAAACCGCATTAGCTACAGACGGTGTCCGTTATAGTTAATTCGCGCCAAATTAGCAGCTAAGGGTGTGTACGACACTGTCAAGAAAAATGTAGTAGCTAGGGGTGTGTTACACCCTCGGCAATTGATTTACAGTATGCGTGTCACCCTGACTGTCTATACGGTAGGGTCGCGACTACAGGGGGACAAAAGTTCCAAACAGCGGAGACATTATAACGTGAACGCCGCATAACAGCGAACTGATTAACCAAATTTTGGTCTAAGATTTTGATTTTATCTTTCCCGGATTTTCGACGATATTTTGGAAATAATCGATGATTTAGCAAACAACGTAACAGTACTTAATGCCAAAATTAAAAATAAATATCTCCAATCAATGTCAAGTTAACTGAAAGCAATTATACCTACGATTTTGCCCCAAAATCTGTTGCTTTGCTCTCTTATTTAGTCTGACAAAACCAGCTGTTGGATAGGTATTAGTCCTGAAATCCAATATCTCAGAGCACCTGTAGTGAGACAGTTTTGATCAAATTCCTTTAGCAGCTAACATGTCATTATTAGCAGCAGATGATATAATACCAAAAATTTGACCTTATTTCGATCTAAAACTGAGTAGGGCTTAGCCCCTTATCGTAAACAATAATGCATAGAGATGACTGCTTTTACCTTCATTGCGCTGTTAAACGCAATAAATGATAAAAATATCAAAGGATATCCGAACACCCAATCCTGAATTAATGCAATAGTCACAATAAATACGGATCTAAGTCACTGCAGAATAATTTTATTTAATTTATAAAATATTTTTTCATGAAATAAATTTTAACGCTTTCTATTTATATAAACGTTTTTGACAGTATCTGTCTCATACAACAGCCATTAGGAAGTCAAGTATATACACAGTGGCGCAAATATAGCAAAAAATTAAGTGGGTTCAACTCAAATGAAAATATATTTCGAAACCTATGCACGAGAAAGTATCAAAATTCCACAGTCCTTCTAATCTTTGGATATATTTGCTACATTTCAGTTTAGTATTGTTACTTTGAAACATATTTTGTAAAAATTTTAATTTAAACTTAAAGACAAATAACTTTCCGCAGGCAGGGAAAATATATTATCGGGACATTTTTAAATTTCAAAATCAGAGAGGTACTATTTGGAAATAAATTTCTTCAATAAACACATACATTGCAGTGATTAATATATATCAAATACAATTTTTAGTTTTAAAAACCATCTTTTGAATTAGAACTTATCTAAACCTTAGGAGGATCCACCATTACTATACACCATGCAGTCTAAATCTGTTGGAAAGGCTCCGGGCCCTATGACCCGCTGGTTTTACCCCTAATGTATAAAAATGAAATATAATTTTGACACCAAAATAAATTACAAAACGAGAGCGGAGAAATAGACAAAGTATTATAATGTTATTTATGTATACATGTATTTCAAATAATATTTATTCAATTCATAATGAGTGTCACGTTTTAAACAATTGATGTCAAATCCAGCATACAAAAAACTAGCTAGCTAAAATTTAGGTAACTAATTAGTAATATCAACTAATTAGCTAAATGATTAACTAGTTATCACACATGATAAAATCATAGAACTTTCAGTTACATTTGCATGACCAGTGACCTCAAAAATCTCGCAAAGCCACAAATCACCAATTTTTGGGTGATTTTCAAATTTACAAAGTAATTAACTAAGTAGCTAATTAATTTATAAACTAATTTGCACATACGACCAAGGTTTAGAGCTTCAGAAATCTCGTGTTCGTGATCAGCGACATAGAAAACTCAAGTGTGCAATTTTTTTCACTTCTGAGCACCTTGAAAATTTTCAAAATCCTAATTTATAATTAATTAGTAATTAGCTAATTAGCTAGTTAGCATGTTTTAACATTCTCGAATAGTAATAAACATCAAATTCGTGATCAACACGGCGTGATGTAGTAAACACACCAAAATAATAGCTTTACGCTAATTATTCATTGTAAAATAGGCAATTTTTTGAAAATGCTAAAAATAGGCTAACAAGCTTAACTAATTAGGTAATTTGTAATTAACTAAAACTATATCTCTTCCACCTAAAGGATATTATGCCTTTCAATTATTATTCATGGTAAAATAGGCAAACTTTTTGAAAATGCTATAAATAGGCTAACAAACTTAACTAATTAGGTAATTTGCAATTAACTAAAACAAATTTTGACAAAAACTATATGCCTTTCAAACAAAAAATTTAAAATCGCCCTAGTAGTTATTGAGGAGTTCGACAGACGGACAGATGTTTCCGATTTTCCCCATCTGACGAAAACAAACGCGCTACGCTTTGCTCCGCTCAATTAAAATATAATTTTCAATTTACCAATGAATATATATTGTATATATTTTTATTAAAAGTACAAAAATATTTAATCTTGTTGGAATGATGGAATGGAATTGGAGCTTACATTGTTTTCACGTATACTAAAAAAGCGTTGAAATACATACATGCTCAAAGTCGGAGATCCCAGCACGGTAGCCGGGGCCTCGGGCGGGAGACTGTCGTCAGCCTCATAGCGGGGTCAGCTGGCCGGTCAGGCTGGGCGTGAGTGTGCGACGATGATTTATGCTCTTGGCACATACAGGAGATTCGACGCATCAAAAGGTTAGTCTCCCTACCACCCTGTGAGCATATATGATTTAATGGTTATAACTTGCTAGCATTTTTAAGCATTATTGTAAAAATACCGATACGTGTCGGTAAACAAACGTTAGTAAATGGGTTTAACAATATTTATTATAATAATGTGATATATTACTGCCCAAAGTAGTTAGCTACGGTTAGGCGTTCGCAAACTTTCAGCTGTTTATGATCATTGTTTCTACTTGTATACTGCTATTGTAACCTTGAAGAGATAGTGGAACACCAGAGCTTAAGCTGCTCATTGCTGTTACTGCGGAGGACGTATTGTTATTGTGTGTTCCTAAACTGGGTTTTGATTTAAAATGAGGTTTAGCGCGATAATTGTGCTTCAATTAGACGTTTATAGCACTGAAAACTTCAAATTCTAGCTATAAGCGTGCTGCGCATCCGCTGATATGCTGCACAATTTTGTCTTCAAATACTGAAATAATCTCGTTGTAAGATAACAATATAATCTTATATAACGTTCTCTTAAGTATGACCACAATTCTTTGTAGAAATACCACTGGCACTGGCTAAGCGAGATGCAAGTAAAGAACACATGCACTGTAAAAAATTTTAGTTAAATCGGTGTACCTACAAAAGCAAGAGTACATTAGGGAAGAGTGTGACACTTTTCTGCAGTCTTATATTAGCCCATGTTTGACAACATGGAGGTTTCCAACATGACCACTATATTTTGAAAAGGGTCATTATACACTGACCCCAGTTTTGTGATGGAGTAGGTCGCCCCCTCCTGAAAGAAGGGGCATGTCGTAAACACCCCTGTCATCACACACGGGTTAACATATGAGTGCGAGAGAGTGGTATACTCTTCCCTAATCCACTATTGCTAAACGTAATACGATAAACGGTCTAGATTTTGTTAAAATAGAGTTTGAACACAAGCTCCGTTAAATATATGAGGAGCAGTAAGAGTGCAATCGTTAAGACTTCCTCCTAACACGACACCTAAGGATAAGTCCCAGTGAAAATTTAACCTAAATATGCCACTCACTGCCAAAATAGATACTAAAAAGATTAAAATCAGGGCTTATGCTTAGTTTCGTCCTGAATAGGGTTTTAAACTCTGACTTTTAAATAGATATATCATTAATGCTACTATGAGACCTAAGCCATACATGCCGAAGCAGGGATTCAAGGGCGACTACCCTTGAGGCGTCTAGCCACCCCCGTTTTCCTTGTATACCCGCTGAGGGTACCACCCTACCCCCACCTGAGGCTCCACACCCGCCCCCGCTCGCCGCAATCACGTGGCAATTTTATTGCAAAGCGACAGAGGTACATTGGCAAAGTGAAGTGAGGGTGCGACAGGGAGGGGGGTCGTCAACTTTTTAGTTACCCACCTCAGGCGATCTCTTCGCGACAGCCTCTACACCCTAAGACGACTTCTCCCGCTGACCTCGGCTACCCCTATGAGGGCTTGGAGCGTCCCATGTATGTTCTATGTTCATATTTACTGCGAAAATTTTAGCCCGGCCCGTCAACTCGTTATGAAGTTTAGAGAGCATAAAAGCAATATTTGTCAAATTTTTTTCCGATAATGGAAGATTATTTAACAGCTGCTAGACAACCGGTGGAAATACACACAAATATGTATATGGCGAACATCAATCAAATTCATCCGAAGAAAAATTTACTCAAATTTGCCAAGTCTTTCACATTTAACTAAAATTTTTGCTAATTTCCCTGTTAACGGTAATTAGCGAAAAAATCTACCTATTGAATTAACTTCAATAAGACGACGATTCAATTATCAACAAACTTAGAAGTTGATAGTTTCATTGACTGCTGGTAGGTCGAATAACCAGTTCTGTTAGGAGAGTTCGGATGACTTAATGACATTTCTCCAACAGGAGCCCCACTATCTGGTGTGTCCGACCCACCACTGGTTACAAAACGGGAGTTCCGACCTGCACCGTACAAAACAGGATGCTTGAATCGTCTCTTGGATTGTGGTTGCATAAACCTGAAACCACCCCTGGGTTAACATTAGATTGCTAGGAAGTGTCACACTCTTCTTTATGCACTCTTTGTTTAATATTCCAAGCGTCCATGTCTTAAAATGCGGGCATTAGATCCTAAAAAAGTTATTCAGCAGTACCAATATCTAGTGACTTCTCAATGATAAAATATACTAGCTATCATAATCGTTACCATTCTGTTCGGTTATGAATGTCAGTCACCGTTGTAGTACAATATATCTTAGAGAATCTATAAATTGTGAAAACGATGCCGATTTTGATTCTAATAACGCCTGATCGAGTAGCCTAGCAAGTAGTATTGTTATTATTAGCACAGTAGGTGTGATAGAATTGTACACAAAAAACAGCTTGAACGAAACTAATACAACCAGAGTTTCTACAGCCGATTTCCTAATGGTTCATTTAATTTTAATAAACATGATCATTAAATACTTGTATTAAATTTTGTTTGTGATCTAATATATATTTGAACCTATAAACACTAACATTACAAATGTACTTGTGGCGTCTAGGAGAGAATACACGAAGCTATGGTTCAAGAATTTCCGAAAAGCCGACAGATATCACAACGCTGCTCCAATAATACTTTGGAAATAGATTTCTGGCTCCGATTCGCCTAACTCCGGCTATGGGCTGATGTTCGTTGATATAGACTTGCTTTGTACAGGAAACATATTATGGAATTGCTTTTTATAAATACAATAAATATATTACAAATATATAAATAACAAATGTAGAATATATCTCACATAACCATGCCAAAATTTCGAATAGCTTACACTATACGGGATATACAATTTTGTTCAAGAGCGATACATTACAGCTATACATACTCATAGGAGAGGGAGGGTAGGGAAACTCGGCTGAACTCTTCCTCCCCCCACACCACCAGGGATTTTGCACCCCTGCCATGTATGATTACAACATTGTCAGTCAATGTAAAACTTAATAATGTTAGTTTTAATGCATTCGTTCAAATTAGGAATCTAGCGTTTGCCGTATGTTTCTAAAAGCTTAGCATTGTATAACTAATTCAAACGTATGTAAATTCACGAACGTATTATTACATAAGAAACCGATTTGAATGTATCGATAAGTACAATTATTGTGCAATACTAATACAGTCAAAAACGTGACCATTCCAAGTGTTTCCTGAGTTTTTCATTAAAGTTCTCGTTAATCAGAGTCCAGGACTAAAAGAAGGGATAGCCAGTAGCGAGTAACTGGTAAGTTAGAAACGCGTGGAACTCGAATATATTGCGAGTAGCCTCCGCGTAAGGGAGATTTCCGAACTGATTTCGATCAAGCTATAATTAAAGTTCAGGAGAATTACAAGCTGGTTACAGGTTTAAGTACAGCTGAAATGTATGACGATGACGAGATCTCCTTAACATTCCTGTAGATATGCGTTAAATCGGTATGATATATTAAATGAAATTGATGCAAATATGGTAAGTAACAACAAAAACATTTGCTAAAGATTCATAGAAAACCGTGATATATTAAAAGTAGTTGTTGATGAGTGCAAGATAAATAATAATAAAATAAATGAAAATAAATCTCAAAATAAGTGTAAAGTTAAGATGTGTGGTTGGAAGCCCAAACGTCCTATCCCTTAACAGAGACCACTGAGTTGCACCATACGGCATGACTTCACTGCGCCGAGTGATTTAACCAAGGCGTGTATTTATCGTAAATTTTCTAATCCTGACGGTCAGCTTATTTGGATAACTAGTTCAGATTCTTCTATTGCAACCTTCAATAATGTTAACTGATTTTCTTCCAATGTTGAAAGGCATAGTTTGGAAATCAACCCTGAAGTAGTACAGTTTATTTGAATTTAGTGTTAATTTAAATCCCTGACAGTTTTCCTCTTTTTCGGGGTTTTCGTACGCTTGTTGTTGCAGATGACAATACTAAAACTAATTATAGCAAAGTCTAAGTTTATAATTAAATTCTATGACGTATAAGCTTTCATTTGCAAAACCGGTTCCACTGGTTAGGTTTTCAGGACAAGCTTATGTAAATGACGGCTGTGTAGGTAGGTTCATTATAGTATCTAAAAAGAACAATTCAGTGGTCGGTAGAGTAAGCAGTTACACCGAACAACTAGTCGGTCATATTAAAGTTTGCACGTTGTTTACAACGTTCGTGCCGCCATGTTTATTTTATGTCCATAAACCGTTTGCTTTGTTTTTTTGAAACAGTTGGAACTGGTTATCGTTTAGCAAAGCCGGTGTATTGAAACGCATCGTTCTACATCGGAATTTGATCAACGGCCAGGCGAGAAGACAAATATAGGTGAACCAGACATGATCCCTGTGCAGAGCAGTTTATGCGAAGAGTAACGAGCTCAAAAATACAAATACAAGCTCTTAAATATGAACGATCATTTGAAATTTTAATTTACAATTCTTGTTGTACAGTTGCTCGTGTAAATGTTGTAATCGAAGTACATTTCCTGTCAGAAATTATTCATATTCATCATATAATTTGTGTGTTTAAGTGTCAATTTAATAAATGATACGCCACAAAAGATGCTAATAGTTATATTTGCGATGGCTTGAGACGTCATCGAAATGTTAATGAACCTTCGCCCAGTATACTCATATCGGCTCAAGTCAAACTGAGGGGCGTACCTGTATGTTGTTGAAAAGAACAGTCTTGTACGGGTTGATTGGCGCGTGGCAGGACTCCGTCTTAGTCTTAGACTTAAGACGTGTTCACATACTCAAACTTTTTGTTCAAATTTTGCTCAAAATATTACCCCACATTTTGATCAAAATACGAGCTCAAATTTTGATCAAAATGTGAAAGCATCTTTTTTTTGCATTTTTGATAAGTTTGAATTTATGAACACTGTTCAAACGTTCAAAGATATTTTCGTAGCTAATCATCGTCCACATGTAATATCTGAAAAAGTTTGAGCTTAAACTTTGATCTCAAAATGGAAACGTCGCAATTTTCGTTTAAAAATCACACTCACATTTTGATCAAAATTTGTTCAAATTTTGAGCTCATATTTTGGGGGGAAATATTGAGCAAAAAGTTTAAGTGTGTGAAGACGCCTTTAGTATGTCTCATATAAAAACATCTTAGGTTAGACTCGGAGTTAGGCTTAACATGTCAATGACTGGACAACCTGAATATAGCTTACTCCCTTGTGCTTGACTTTGTCCCATATATCAAAATGTGTACACGTAAAACGCCACAGCTATATATACATTTTAGAAGTTTGGGCATGGTAAGCACATGTAACACTGCAGCTGACCGTAAATGCATTCCGAACTAGTTCCGAACGGTCCAGAATAGAGAGGATTCGATGGTGAATGGAGTGTAACTATTGGACAAGTGAAGCTATTTCCAAGTTTTTCAACCCATTTTGTTTTTGATCATTTCAGTGTCTGCACCCTGGATAACAGTGGAGGGAAAACTTCATATAAGTACCCTGTAGGACAAAAACTCACGTTAAATTTCCAAGTTTTTCAACTCATTCTGTTTTTTGATCATGTCAGTGTCTGCACCCTGGATAACAGTGGAGGGAAAACTTCATATAAGTACCCCTGTTGGACAAAAAACTCACGTTAAATTTCCAAGTTTTTCAACTCATTCTGTTTTTTGATCATGTCAGTGTCTGCACCCTGGATAACAGTGGAGGGAAAACTTCATATAAGTACCCTGTAGGACAAAAAACTGACGTTAAATTTCCAAGTTTTTCAACCCATTCTGTTTTTGATCATGTCAGTGGCTGCACCCTGGATAACAGTGGAGGGAAAACTTCATATAAGTACCCCTGTTGGACAAAAAACTCACGTTAAATTTCCAAGTTTTTCAACTCATTCTGTTTTTTGATCATGTCAGTGTCTGCACCCTGGATAACAGTGGAGGGAAAACTTCATATAAGTACCCTGTAGGACAAAAAACTGACGTTAAATTTCCAAGTTTTTCATCTCATTCTGTTTTTTGATCATGTCAGTGTCTGTACCCTGGATAACAGTGGAGAGAAAACTTCATATAAGTACCCCTGTTGGACAAAAACTCACGTTAAATTTCCAAGTTTTTCAACTCATTCTGTTTTTTGATCATGTCAGTGTCTGCACCCTGGATAACAGTGGAGGGAAAATTTCATATAAGTACCCTGTAGGACAAAAAACTGACGTTAAATTTCCAAGTTTTTCAACTCATTCTGTTTTTTGATCATGTCAGTGTCTGCACCCTGGATAACAGTGGAAGGAAAATTGATATAAATACCCCTGTAGTACAAAAACTGACGTTCAATTTCCAAGTTTTTCAACCCATTCTGTTTTTGATCATGTCAGTGGCTGCACCCTGGATAACAGTGGAGGGAAAACTTCATATAAGTACCCCTGTTGGACAAAAAACTCACGTTAAATTTCCAAGTTTTTCAACTCATTCTGTTTTTTGATCATGTCAGTGTCTGCACCCTGGATAACAGTGGAGGGAAAACTTCATATAAGTACCCTGTAGGACAAAAAACTGACGTTAAATTTCCAAGTTTTTCAACTCATTCTGTTTTTTGATCATGTCAGTGTCTGCACCCTGGATAACAGTGGAGAGAAAACTTCATATAAGTACTCTGTAGGACAAAAAAACTGGCGTTAAATTGTGAGCCGTGGTTTTAGTTTAGGCTTAGTCTTAGGCACATTATTCTAAAGCATAGCTTTGGGTTTCAGCTTGGACCTAGTGGGTACAACTTTATACGATCACGCCAGGATGTTACTTGACAAAGATAGGTTAGGACAGAAAATTTTTCACGATCCGTTTTTTATTTTGTAAAACTGTCTTAAGAAAGCGAAAAACGCTTACATGTAAACAATATATAAAAGCTTTTGTAGTATTGGGTTTTAAGCGAATTTGTCTAAAATAAATATATATTAAGTGGCTCATAGCATAAAAAATAACACAAAGTCTGATTATGATATTTTTCTAAAAAAACAATATATCTGCGTTGCGCTGAAGCGTGTCAGAAAACTCGACGGAAATACATTTTGAGAAATACACCTTTCGATAAGCAAAACGAACTATGAATTCTTGGTCTTTTGCTTACACTAAAACACCTTCTACGCACAGGATATTGTAGGTAAATTGTTTGTTTGTTTGTGTTTCGTATTCTTGGACCTCAGAAGACAATTTAAAATACTTGTTGTATTATATAAAGACAGAGTGATATTGGTTTCAGCTGTTTGTCACACTTTGCTTTAACACCTTTAAGTGGCGTTATGACCTGTTGTTATTGCCATAATTAACAATTTCTGCTGGCGTGTGCTTAAGAAACAAAAAATGGAATGCAGCAAAAACATTTTAACTTGGTAGGGACAAGTAAATGGGATAGGATACCAGCCATCGCCACCAATTGATGTCCCTAGAATTGTACCTATCAAATTTATTGTCACCGATCAATATCCCAAGCAAATACGTGATATAAAATGTCAATTTCCGCAAACGCGAATTGACGGTGGGAATCTTGCAAAGAGATGCCGCCACCGTGGCGTCAGGGATAGCCACTTTAGATTTCAGAGAGCAAGAAACCACACGGATTGACGCACTTGTACTATGACACCCTACAATTTCAGTTTCGCAAAGTCAGGGGTAGCCACCTTAAATCTCGGAGAACAAGAAACCACACGGTTTGGCGCACTTGTACTATGACACCCTACAATTTCAGTTTCGCAAAGTCAGGGGTAGCCACGTTAAATTTTGGAGAGCAAGAAACGACACGGTTTGGCGCACTTGTACTATGACACCCTACAATTTCAGTTTCGCAAAGTCAGGGGTACCCACCTTAAATTTCGGAGAGCAAGAAACGACACGGTTTGGCGCACTTGTACTATGACACCCTACAATTTCAGTTTCGCAAAGTCAGGGGTAGCCACCTTAAATTTCGGAGAGCAAGAAACGACACGGTTTGGCGCACTTGTACTATGACACCCTACAATTTCAGTTTCGCAAAGCCATGGATAGCCACCTTAGATTTCGGAGAGTAAGAAACCACCCGGCTTGACGCACTTGTACTATGACACCCTACAATTTTAGTTTCGCAAAGTTGGGGTAGCCACCTTAAATTTCGGAAAGCAAGAAATCACACGATTTGGCGCACTGGTACTATGTGTAACAAAACATTTCAATATGAGTTTGGTATTTCAATATACATATAGACACATAGAGGTCAAAAATCAAGACATATACACATAGACGTCAAAAATCAAGACATATACACATAGACGTCAAAAATCAAGACATATACATATAGACGTCAAAAATCAAGACATATACACATAGACGTCAAAAATCAAGACATATACGCATAGACGTCAAAAATCAAGACATATACACATAGACGTCAAAAATCAAGACATATACACATAGACGCCAAAAATCAAGACATATACACATAGATGTCAGAAATCAAGACATATACACATAGACGTCAAAAATCAAGACATATACACATAGACGCCAAGAATCAAGACATATACACATAGCCGTCAAAAAACAAGACATATACACATAGACGTCAAAAATCAAGACATATACACATAGACGTCAAAAATCAAGAGAATGAACAAAACGTTAAGTGAATACCAGACAATAACTATTAAACTAGCTGATTAACATATTCAAATCAGTTTTGCTTCTGTAAAAACCAAAAATAATATCAACCGTATCAATGTGATAGAATCACCAATTTCAAGGCACTATCGTGGCATTAGGTAGCATAGCGATGTCCCAAGTTGGCAAATGATGCAATATAATTAAAGTAGAGCTTGCCAGACAACAAATCCAATGGTCACATAGCCATAAAACATTCATACTATTTCCAAAGTTTTAGCCAATTCCGTGATATATAACAATAGTCAGTATATATATGATTTATTTATATCTGATTTTTTACAATTTTCTTTACACAAAAATGGTAACTCCAACGACATCGTTAATATGAACGTATCTCTGGAAGCATGATTGTCATTTTGAGAGTTAAACAATTTATAATTAAAAAAAAATCCAAACTATTTTATTCAAAACAAACAAAGAACCCCAGGAAGGTAATTAAACCGAAGTAATAAAACCACAAAAAATATAGGTATTCGGTTGGTAAACTATTGTCCATAAAGTAGCTATTTGTCTGATACAATATAGCAAGTAGCTCCTACAAGGTCTCTTTGGTAATTTTTCCAAATTTTTAATTTATTATTTTTAAAAACCATTTATCGGGTCTTAAAAGGTCGCGTTGGAAGTTGGGATTTAAATAAGTTAGAATTGTTATCGCTGGATATTATTCAAATGACAACCGAACGGTGAACACATTTCAGGTAGACAAAAAATCACGGACTAGTAGAAAGACGTCGACTGCACAACGATGTCTGACATATGGTATTTATAAACACATATGTACTTATACATAAATGCATATACACTGAAAATATGTTTCTGTGAAATTTAAAAGAAATTTCCTTGAATTTTACACCACCAGATATTTTTAAAATTCAAAGAAACATTCCTTGAAATTTCAAGTCATTATTTTTTAAAGAATTACCTATCTTTGAAATTTCAAAGATAATTTTTTGAAATTTCAAAAAATATTTCTTTGAATTTTAAAATAATATCTGGTGTGTGCAAAATTCAAAGAAATTTCTTTTAAATTTCACAGAATGTATTTTGAGTGTATGTGATATGTCATTGGTGGTCAAGGCCTGGCGGCGTAGGGGGTAGATTGCTTGGACGTAGGGTGTTCGACGGAGGCAGGTAAATGATCAGAAATTTTGCACAGTCTCCTCTCCGTTTCCTGATAATTTTCCTCGTTCTCCCTTAAATTTTTGTAATTTTTCTCATAATTAATACTAAAATTTTCCAGCGAACCCTCAGGCGGCGTGGAGTATGGGTGGAGTTGCGGCGGTAAATAAAGCTTGCAGCCCGTATGAACGTTAGGAAGCAGGAGCGCAACTAGAATGTTGTCTTGGGACGGGTTCGATGACTTAATTTACGCCGTAATGCCACTGTTGCTTCAGAAAAATCCGATCGGACGGCGTGCTCTCATTCCGAAATTTGGCAGAGACTCTTTTAATCAAGAAGAACCTTTGATGAATATACTTTGTGAACCCGGTCTGGGGGGTCCGGGCTCTCAAACACGCAACCCCGCGCTGAGAACTGTTAAGTGGCAACACTCTATCCCGCTGACGAGCCTATGATATATGTAAATGTATAAGTGGCCCATATATATACGCATGTTACATAATATTTGACTATAAATACGTTGTAAATATCTAACTTTATTAACACTAATGAAAATATAAAGCATCTAAACTAGACCGTGACCAAATGCAGTTCAAGCCTAAAACTTTTACTCCTGATAATTATTTATACACAGTCTATTTCAATAAAAAGGCAATATATATACAATTATTTATTATTTTGGCTACATTGGAATCGTTTTGGTTTTTGTAACATAAAATAGACGTGACTTTTGGGAATATATGCTGGTTCTAATTGAATTATTCAGAAATAAAATACCAGAGAAACGTAATTAAAATTTATATATGTACAGTGTCACAAAAACGTAATCACTTAATGAAACGTTTCAATTTGATAGAATCAGTTTCAAAAACAAGGTGGAAATGTGGAGCGTGAATTTTATAAAAATAACACTTATTAAATTACTGGCTTTCAAGCCCGCCGGGAAATCCCAAATAGCAGCATATGATGTTCGACAGCGTAAAGTCCTATATTAATGTTAAAAATGCAGGTAGTCTTAAACGTACATGCTTATAGCGGGACGAGGGGGATTATTCCCGAAGAGTCGAACCTTGCTCGCAGAGCGTCGCCGGTCGCCCTGGCAGGCTGCCTGAAGGCTGAAGGCGCGCCCGGAAAATTAAAACAAAAACAGGCAAAAATTCGGAAGTATCAGGGGAAATAGGCAAATATTGGGGGAAAGCAAATAAAGATTAACAAAAATTTCCAAGATTTATCACATCCCTGAAGACCTCCCCGCTCCCCTGCTGACCGACTGGCCTCCCTCCATTGGAGTACCCACTACCCCTTTTGGGACTTCGGACCTCGTGCATGTATGGTCTTAAGTCTGAATCAGCTCATCGGGATTTACAACTTTCCTGAACAACATTTTTAAGGGACGGCTGCCTGATCCGTTGTGGGCCCGAATTTGGTTCCTCAACACTTTGCTGGAAATATTGATTTTTCAAATTTCGACACGTTATTTGACGTTTTACCTTGTAACGAGTGTCTATTAGGTAATCCACCACACTGGGTGCGATGGTTTTGTTATCTAGGGTCCAACTTGGATATATTTTATATACTTTTTCAAGCATTCTTAATGGTTGGACAAGTCCTGTTTTCATGTGTTTGGTTATGTATTGCGTGCATAGCATCAATAATGGTCAATATATAAATTTTCCTAAGGCTTAACACAATGATATGGCTATCTAGAGTCCAACACGAATATTTCATGCCTTTTCGGAGGTCTTCATGGGTGTCCTAGAATCATCCAGCCCGAAATTGGCCAATTGTGAAGATACTGGTGAAAGTTTAGTACCATTCGACTACGCTCGACGAGAAAATACCCATTTCGGCAGTATTTATGACAAAAGTGATTTCGATTTTTTACATTCTCAATGGTTACCAAAATTTTCGAAACCTTAGAAACCGTCAAAACTTTGGCACCCAAAATTTTCGAAAAAATATATCAACATATATATAAAATTGTATATATCATTCGAACCGCATTCGCCAGCAGAGTCTAACGGTGGTTGACTGGATTTAACCACCTTTCGACTCAGCTCGTCATTGCGGTACGAATGAAATATAAGACTATATATATTTATCGAAAAAATTCTAAATTTCGGGTCGTATATAAATTTAAAAAGAAAATATTTTAAATTTAAAATTTTAGATATTCTCCGCAACATCGAAAATGTGGCCTTGAAAAGAGCGGATAATTAGGATACAATTTCAACGGCATGGGTACAGCTCGGGTATTCAGAAACTCCATCGACCACTTCTACCAATTCGGAAGACCGTACCGGAAGGCCACCAACAGTTCTCCGACTGGGAACTACAACAGCCACCGACCCAGCAGTGCCGACAAAGAGCAGTAACTGGCTAGCCGCAGGCACAGTTATATAAAGGCAATCTCCGCCCACCACAGCACTTGGTTTAATCAATGCTCGCTCGCTGTCAAACAAGTCAGCAATTATTCATCGCACCATCTACACACACAATCTCTATGTGCTTGTTTTGCCGAGACTTGGATGCCAAATGACAGCTCGCAGCCCTTCAGGAATGCACGCCGTCCAATTTCTGCAATGCATCCAAGCCCAGAGCTATCGGTCACGAGGTGGACTTGCTGTCATTTTTCGCAGGACACTGAATTACAAAAAACCGTAGTGACACTTCTGGGCTATCATTCGACAGCTTCGAATTTATATGCGGAAACATTGCCGCAAGCGGAAGAGCAATCACCATACTCGTTGTTTATCGCCTTCCTCAACTACCTCTAGCCGCTTTCTACGATGAATTTTCTGAACTATTGATATTAATCGTGACTTTCACGAATGACATTATGATTATGGGCAATTTTAGCATTCCCATTACGAACGCCACCTTCAATAACCATCGCCAATTGATTGGATTGTGCCAAAATGTGAACGCTGCCACACATGACCGCGGAAATACACTTGATCTTGTTCTATCTCTCAACACCAGCAACCTTGTGTCAAACGTCACTGTTTCAGAATGTGCCGTGTCTGATCATAGTTTACTAATTACTAATATTAAGAGTGCATTAGGGAAGAGTATGACACTTCCTTGCACTCACATATTAGCCCGTGTTTGACGATAGGGGCGGTTTCGGCCTGACCCCCCTCCCAGATTCCGGGAGGGAGGTCGAGATGCCCCGACCCTCCTCAGTGTCTGGGGAGTAGCCCGGACCCCCCCCCCCTCCCGCAATTTCTGGGGGGAGGTCTGTCTATAGGCAGCTGCTGATAAAGCGACCCCCTCATAAATTGGGGGGTTCGACCGAGAAACTGGGAGTAGTCCGAGCTATCCCCCCCAGCAACTGGGGGTCAGGCCGAAAACGCCCGTATCATCAAACACGGGTTTATATGTGAGTGCAGGGAAGTGTCATACTCTTTCATAATGCACTCTTGCTAATATTAATTGCAGTATCATTGGTAAGGCCTTAACCAAAACAATCAAACACAGATGCTGCAACTCACCAAACGTTGATAGCTTGAAATAATCACTGTCATCTATTGTACTGCCACCAAATTGTTCATTTGATACTCGTGTGGATCACTTCTACAGTCAAATTTCTCTCATCATCGATAGTCTACTGCCTCTCAAAATCAAGACAATCGGTGATGGACCATAATCTCCATGGTTTGACTCCGAATGCCAAACAACGAAAGCAACATTGAGACGTTGGGAACGGTACTGACGACGATGAATAATGAAGTTTACAAAAAACAAAAGCGTGCATACCGAGACCTCTGAGCGGAAACTATACATTTTCTGGAAACACAAACTCAATGAGACGTCGAACAGCAACAAATAGAAATTCATAAATTCCTTACTCAGTCGGAAATATCAGACGCTTCTAGCTCACGAACGTGCCAGTGACTTTGCTACATGTTTTGTGCAAAGGATTGCAGCACTACGATATGATTTCTATCAGCAAACGATGTTTTCGCCGCGAATCTCCAACGACACTCCACTGATGCAACTATCGGCTGGTTCAGAACAGGAAGTCCGGAGGCCTATGCTAACGACTAATAACAAATGCTGTGCTCTGGATGTACTTTCTCCTAAAATAATTAAACAATAGATAGACGATCGTGTAAATCCAGTTACATCAGTGATCAGTGAATCTATCACCACTGAGATAATGCCATCCAGGGACAAGATGGCCATTGTTCATACATCGTCTTAAGAAATCTATCGCTAATAGTCTGGAAATGTACAACTCTCGTAAGTTTCTAACTTTCTTACATCTCTAAACTGATTGAACACACAATTCTGAAACAACTGAATCATTGTCTGGAGACAAATAACTTAATTCCAACTAAGCAATCTGCATATCGCAAAGAACATTCTGTTGAGACATCCCTCATCAAATTATGCAGTGATATCTAATGTGCGTTCAGTCGACAACAGATCGTTATTCTAGTTAGTTTAGATATATCAACAGCCTTTGACACTATCAGCCACTCCCCTGTTTTGGAGAAACTGTACCGCATCGGAATGACGTCAAACTCCATGGACTGGTTTATATCGTTTCTGACTAACCGCCATCAGTGCGTTCAAATCGGGGACACCTTTTCCAAATCGACTGTGCCAACTAGCGGCGTTCCACAGGTCAGTTTTATTGGACCGATTTTGTTTAACATCTCGATCGCGCCGCCTCTGAACAATATCAACCACACCGGGTTTCAAGTACACAGCTACGCCGATGACATACAAATATACAAAACCTTTGATCCAATTTACATTGGCGATGTTTTCATCTCATTGCAAGCACTATTGATAAAGAGGAAACAGTAATTTCATAGTAATAACTTAAAAATCAATGAGTCAAAGACTGGGCTCATCTACTTTAGCAGCCGGCACTTCAAAGGCCTGTCAATTCAACTATCTGACGCAGTAATTGATTTTTCATCGAATGTAAACATTGTTGGTGCCATAAGTACTCTAACCTTTGACAATCATATTCGAGATGTATCTTGCACTAGTATTTGGCAACTACGTGAAGTAGGCAGTATGCGATATCGACTCGACACAACGACGTCAAAGAGAATTGTTCGAACATTTATCATGGCAAGGATCGATTATTGTAATGCGTTGCTGCACAGCGTGCCTACCACACCTCTACAGCCTCTTAGCGTCCTGCCTGCTGCCAGAATTGTAACCAGCACACATCGACGCGATCATATTACTCCCATCCTGCGCCAACTGCACCGAGTGCACTTTTACCAACGAATCAGCTACAAGATCCTTCTGATCGTAGGCAACGCAATAGCAGACAACACTCCGACATACTTGACCGAGATTCTCCGATTTTCAACAACATCAAGACTGGTTGATGAACTATTTTTGAGAATTGATATGCCTCGAGACCAAACATTTGCGTTTGTTGGACCATCCGCTTGAAATAATCTTCCATCTGAACTTCGAAACCGATCCATGGGCGGTGCCGAATATGAGTCTAAGTTGATAACTTTTTTATTTCCTAGAAACTAAACTGTTATACTCGTTATTATTTTTATGTTTTGTTTGGGGCTTTTGAAACGCCTTGTGCGAAAAGGGTGCGGTATAAATGTATTATATTATTATTACCAAGGGACCTGAAAAAATTGAGAACCCTGAGAACTCAAAATGTCATCTTATAAATGTAATCGCGTTCGCGCCGTTTCATGTTTGCACGCGAGATGCTAGTTTTTTGATTTATCAAGTATTTACGACTAGCATAAATTCTGTCATAAATCATAAATCAAACATGTTGACTGAATTGGTTATTTCATCAAACGAATGGTAAAGCTTTAACCAGGCAGGTGTTCAAAGTGAACGATCTATTTGTTTCAATATATATTAGTTAATTTATATATTTGATTATAATGTGTTAATTATTACAAATTTAATTGTGCTTAAACCTTAAACATAAACTCCCACTGTCCTCAAATGGGACCAGCGGACATCGCGAACTATTGTGTTAGCTGGGTTTGTGGTATGATGTAAGTTTGCACGCGCTTTGTTATTCTCTCGCTTTGCAAAGTTCTTTAAAGAACCGAGCAACAGCTTCTAGATAGCTCAGCATTTTACGTACGCAAGTTTCAATCGTACTATCCGGGTTAGATACTGGCCATCGCCGTGTGTTTGTCAAACATTACATGGTTACACAAATTAATTCGAACGTTAAAGGTTCAAAAGCTCTATTTTCAACATCAGGGCCGACAGCGTTTTAGCAATCCGAAAACAAAATTAAATAATTTTGTGAACTTCGATTACAAAGTAAAAGCATATTAGTGGCGCAATTTAAGCAAATCTATAAATCTTATGTTAATCCTTATGCATAGTCATATAAATCTGTTTCAGTACTAGCCATACATTACCGAGATTACAGTTTCGAAAATCGTTAAACGCTTGGATATTGTAGAAATCCGTTCATCATCTTGTTTATAAAATCAACTTATAAACGAGGCGGGCTTACACGCGACACTAACCTCTAAATGCTTCAAATATCTTGGAATTACTTTCACGATAACATATATTAAAATTAATCAATTTGAACGATCGCAAACAAGGCACACAGGTAATAATATTTATTAACCTTTCCTTCGTAAACTACTGTGTATTTCGTGCAGTGTGACAAAATGTTTGCTGCACCGGAGGACGGAACGTGGATCATTTTGGTGCAAACCTTGAACGCTAGCCACTATGCTATCTGCGACCTATTCGGTTTCGTAAGGAACCCCACATAGAGAGTGAATCAACGCACGCGAAACGCACGCCACTTGATAGTTTCGATTAGTGCATCGCTGTCACAAATGTGACTTCTGGTTGCGTTATTCAGAATCCGTACAAAACCGCATCTCAAGCGTTTTCATTCGAACAAGTACCACAGGCGACGCCTAAGGACTCGTGGATGGTTGGATCGCGCCATCGTCCAGCATCGATTGCAGTTGACGCGAATTTTTTTCGTCCCTATGTAGATAGCGTGCGACATTGGGTGCTGAATAGGTTTAGTATCAATCGTATCGATTGAGTGATTCAAAATGAGTGTTATACCTAACGGTATCCACTTACAACCGAAAATATAGGAATTTTGTGACAACAGTTGTGCTATTAGGGCGTTTTCCATGTTATTTGCTACTGCGTCTTTTTACTTACCAATCTTTAGCATTATCACTATCCATCTCATCGGATGTTTGGCTGTTTTCCGTATCTGCGATTTTAGAAGTTTCCTCATCGATTTCGGCGACGTTCAAGTGCATATCATCCGTGCCCACACAAACGTGATCATTCAGATTTGTAACAGGTAACCGAACCCTGTGGTTGCTAACCTGAACAACAGCATTCGGACAAATTACCGACTTTCGAAAACGGTCTTAACATAGCGGTTCCACGATCACCGTCTTGCCATTGAATTCAGCCAAGTCCAATTTACATGAAACCACTTGTGTACTTTGCGGCAAAATAGTGACGCTAGCGGTTAAACAATATACCTGTACTTTCTGTAAGTGTCAGCCGGAAGTTTTGCTTTTGGTTAGAGTTTCGAGTCGATCGCGTTTTCAGGTAAAAGCGTTTCTTTGAATCAACGACCAATTTCGAATACTTTTACCAGCTATCGAAATACTCTGCTGTTGATAGTCGATAATGGCTTTGAACTTACGTAACACCACAGCAAACTACAAATCCAGTAGCACATCAACTTGAATATAGTAAGCATTGGTTCCCAAATCCAGCATAGCTTGGAACCAACCTACAGTTTTATTAGATGAGGCACTATCAAATGTGTAAATTTGTAACTTATTGATATTTAGCTTTCGTAAATTTCTCGTAAACACTTCGTAACATTATAGTCACTTTGGCTCCAGTATAAATTAAACAACGCATATTATAATTGTCATTGCGTGCATGCACGTAAAACCCTGATTTTTAAGACCGTTGTAGGGCAATAGCGTTTGCCACGTTAGCTATTTTAGATTAACAGGTTATTCCAAAGTCAGCAAACAATCGCACCAATGGTGTAACAGTAACGCTATAATGTCCCCGTTGTTTGCAACTTTTTACCTCCTGTACTTGCGACTATACTGTAACGATAGTAAAGGTTCACACCTTCACTGTAAATACTTATGATGATGACGGAATGCTATGCACTACATTTCGGCGTTATTGTTTAAGCACTTAGACACGCGTCCTTTTGCTTCGTAATGCATCATTTACGATAGGGTGCGTGCTCCAGGACCATAAATGTCACGCGTCCAATCCTACTAGTTCGGGTGAACTTTAACTTAGCTGGAATACTGTGGAACATTTTGATGGCTTAGGCAGTCTCATCAATTGAGAAATTTTATTTAGTGTTATGCTTAGTGTAATGGCATTTTGTTCTAATAGCATTTTCACACTAATTATACGTTATATATCTGTTTTTATATACAATTGACCATGCATGGCGGCAAAGGGGAAGGGGGAATAACCCCGCCCTGAGGTCCGCCCCCCCGAGGCCGAAAAGCCAAGGGGGTTACTCCCCCCTGGGTTGAGATGCGCAGCACCCCCCTCCCCCCGAGGCCGAAAAGCCAGGGAGGTAACAGAACAGCACGCACAAAGTGTGAATATAAGGCCGTCACACCAGGTGTAAAACAGTCGTGTGCGATCAAATACAAAGTTAGCTATTTTTGCTGCAAAATAATGCCGTGTCTGCTACGAATATGAAGAATCTTATTAAAGGCAAACGTGTATGGTTTTGTTTGGCGAATTTGTTGTAAACAGACACGGCCAGCTGTCGGTAAACAGAAACTTTCCATTTTACACAATTCTCAGAATTATAAATGCGCAGAATGACATCTACACTTTTCAGATTTCAGAATCGGAAACCCCGAAGGGGGGGGGGTGCGGACCCCAAAACCCCCCGCCTCGACCAGTTTTGAGGCCGGACCCTAGTGCAGAAACTGAACTCATAGCCGAAAAATATGGCTGCTAGGACCAAAAAAAGAGCCTCACGACCAACCTCCTAGGAAAATTTGGCCGGCCGGGGAGGGGGGCGACCCCCTGGCATGACCGACCGCCGCTATGTATGCAATTGACGTTTTAAGCAGGATGCCGCGGTTTTGGCATCATTTAGATACGTATAGTAAAACATAATGTTCACGGACTTAATAGTATCTGGCTTAAAAAGTATAGGTTCTCAGCTGAACGCCTTATGACAAAAGCACAGCCCAGCTCGACACTCGACACTAAAAGCATGCATAGCTAGGTTATTCACATTTTTAATAATCGAGCTGGACCGTCTGCGTAACATAGTAGCAAGCCCATTTGAAAGCGTGACATAATTAGGACCATTGTGTACGTATCTTATTGTAAATGATGCATTATGCATTTTATTATACACGGAACCCGTCCTCTTAACCTAGTAAATCACCAAACTAACGAAAGTAGTTCCCTATGTAGTGACGCTAATTTCCGAATCGAAGATCGCTTTCAGCCGAGTTTTACGCCTTGATACGGAGAAGCTGGCCTACAGACCACAGCGATGAGAACTCGTTTCAATTTTGCTCTCGGCCTTACGATCTTAACGCGCAAAATATATATTAAGAATGGAATGACTACGATTACAAATAAATCATATGTAGTAAAGCCACTACGGCACCACTGCCGTTGTATCATTCATAGTACTAAGTAGCGGACCAGTTCCCAGTACACGATTAGTTATGTCTATTAAAATCATTAAACTCTGTTGGTTTACTAAGCTCACGCACTATCACATGTTATTATCATCTCATATTATTATTATATTATTAAGTAAAATAATGGTTATTAACAGTAGCGGAAACAGAATCGGGATAAAAAAGGATGGGGTAAGGAATGTAAGAGAATTTTGGTGAGGAGTTGGTGAACGGCAGATGGGTAGTTGGGCAGAGTTGAGATAGGAGGTAGTGATGTTACAAAGAAATATAGGGAATTTATAGTCATGTTAGGGGAAAACGAGGAGGTAAAATAAAGAGTATAAGGACAGAGGGAAAGGGAAAAGGGTGAAAAAAATGGAATTTTGGAAAGTAGGAAATAAGGGAAACGGTTTGCAGGGGTAGAGTATTATGGAACTTTAGAGAAGTTATATCTGAAAGCAAAGAAAAAACTGGAAAAATATGGGAAAGGGGTAAAATGGTGGAAATGTGAAGGAAGGTGAAAGAAATGGTAAAAAGAGAAGGAGAAGGAAAGGAAACATATAAAAATTCTGAACTTAATATGGTATTTTAGAGAAATTAGTAGACGGGAAAGGATTAGATATTGTAAGTGGGAAAGAACTTGCAAGAAAATGAGGAAAAAGGGTAAAGCAGAGAAGGAGGATATTATAAAAACCAATTTTGGAAAAGAAACATAGGAGAGATAGGATATGAAAGGGAATTGGGATTGAGGATTCGATAGGGAATGTTTGAAAAGGAAGGAAATACTTGAGGAATATTATGGAATTGGTGGTGAAAGGAGAAGTTTGGAAAAAGGAGATATGAAAATGGAAGAGTGGCAAAAGGTTAGGAAATGGAAATTTGGAGATAATGGTGATAGATAAGAAGTTTAATTGGAGGATTGCGATAGAGGGAGAGGTACAGTGTGATATTTTAGGGGAAAAGGGAAAAGGGGAAATTAATGAAAATTAGAAATTAGGGGAAGGGTTGTAGAAGGGAAATAAAGTGGAAGGAAGAGTAGAGCAAAAAAGAAGAAAATATTTGGACAAAGTAAAAGGTATTTTATAGGAAAATTGGAACGGAAAATGGAGTGGGGGAGGTATATTTCATGGGAAATGAATGGGATATGAGGAATTTTGGGGAAATGAAATATAGAGGAATTGTAAAAAGCAACTGGAGTAATTTTGAACACACCAAAGGAGATTGAATTTATAAGCAAATTTTATGCAAGATTATAGCAAAAATAAAATAAGAAATTTAATTAAATATTAACTAAATATTACCACTTTGCAACATTTAATATATAAAATATATTTCGTATAGGTTAATTGAAATACATAGCTAGGGGCCCAATTTGACGAATGTATTATTTATATTTCCAGTTTTGAACAAAGCACCATGTGCGATAGTGTCGATTAATGTAGTGCAATAATATTGCACCACAGAGGGATTAAGATTCGGTTCTGGTCTTGCTTTTGTTTATGTTGAATATGTATGGGAGTGGTTACGGTAACAAAAAATTATGTAAAAAGTCAAAATTTATATTTAATAATATTTTACCTCAAATCTAGTTTAAAATTACATAGCTAATTAGTCTTAGCGCCTTATTGGGTTTTTAAGTGTCATGTTCCGAAAGCTCTAAAAAGGCTTATATTTTAGTAATTAACCCAATTGGTACCTGTCGGGGCTGGCGCTTTTTTTTCAGACCTATAAAATTTTCCAATTTCTACTAAAACCTTAGTGCCGGCCTCCACTGCCGCCTTGGTACTCCCTGTCGCCCTTGGTGTGGTTTGTGAACGCAATAAGTGCGAAACATTACATGTAACATGTGTTACTGAACATGGTCACTAGCTATGTATTTAACAATAATTATATAACATATATTAAAACTATATTTCTAAAATTTTCCTCTATACGTACCATAAAATTTTATACTTAAAAATCATCCAAAATACACTTTTTCTTTACAAACACCCTATTTTCTACAACATATCCCATATCTACAACATATCCCATATCTACAACATGTCCCATAATCATCCATCTTCTTTCCTTAAAACTAAAATTTAATCAAATTCTATTTTTTTCTCAATCCTCCACTTTTTCAACCAAAATTCAAACCATCCTTTCTTCCCCAAAACTTAACCAATAGTTTTCAAATTTTAATATCCTTTTCCCCCTACCATATATATTCACATATCCTAACTACCCCTTTCTCCTCTTTTTACTTTTCATAAATTTCACCTTTTATTAAAATCTCCATTTTCTCAATTTTCCTACATTCTTCAAACATTTTCCACCCGCTCAAAAATCAATCCCTACTCCTCAAATTTTTATATCTTTTTCATATAAACAAACCTATGCATATACCTAACCTCCCCTCTTCCCTTTCTCTTTTTTATAAATTTTATAATTTCCTAAAATTACAATTTTCCCCATTTTTCACATTTTTCAAATATATCCCTCTAAACTATACCCTATAGTAAATATATACTATATATTTTCTAATTTTCCTGCGTACTACTAATACGGTACGAGGTAACGTTTCTTCTCGCTGGTTTAGCGTTGTGTATTATATGTATTAATTCGTTTTAGATATAGATATTGAATTGGATTATTATTGTTGATTATTACGTTTTTGAAATGTTTAGTGATGTGGAGACGACCTAGCTAGGGCGTGTATGTGCCAGTTAGTCTTACTTGTCCTTCAACGCTGGCAGTTTTTCAAGTATCTTGCGTTTGTATTTAGATTCTTTTTCTTTTTGTTGGAATAATCGTACAGATGTTAGGATTGAGTGCTGAAGGATGGTTTAGCTATTACTTGGCCGTTTTGGTTGCATGGCGTATCGATGTCTGTCATGCTGTAGGTTTTACTTTTCCGGACGCTAATATAGGCGTAACATGCGCTATTTGGCGAGACGCAGCGATTCTGTTCGGGCGATTTATTTATTTATTTTTTTGAATTTTCATTAGATTTTGGTCACTAGCCAATCCAGATGTGTTTTCTGGATGTGGTGAAATGTATTGACTTTGGCTTGACATTTAACATTAGCATCATCTTCTAAGCCATCACACATGTATTGTACGTTCGATTACGTTCTGATGGATTTGTAGTAGATCTTGCTCGCAGTAATCCGCATCTATAGTTGGTTAACTAACTTTTAAATTATAATTTCGGGTGTTGCGTGGATTTGGTCGCGTGGCACTACAGGTTACGGTAATGCTGACAAACCAGTTGAACGGAAGCTTGCTATAATTTATGTTAGCGTATTCTTCTGTCATCTTAAGTTCCATTAACAACTACTACGGGATTACGACTCGGGATATTCCCGCAATTTTAATGCTACTGTTGGGCCATAATCTTTGCGTTACGATTGCGTATTTGATTATCGTTTTGATGTATATTATATGCGGGTTGCTTGAAATGGCGTTACAAATATAACGTGTGAAGTGCCACGGCTTTTAATTGCAAGGTAACACTCTAGAATCGTAGCCTATCAGTCGGAGGTTAAATTCTTCAGTCATTGGAAGCTTTTGGCGAGTAATTAATACTGATCTGTTTAAGAACCTCGCTGCAAAATTGGCACTTCTTCCGATCAGTAATAAACATTTACAATTAATTGGCTGTTGTTGGCTTCGATGGACAAGAGCGTAATAATGACTAATTTAAATTAATTGGTAAGCTGTAGAGCTGCTACTTCAGTAGGATCTATGCCGGAATTGGAAAACTAGGTATTCTAATTATCCCCACTTTCCTAGCGCGCTAGACCACGAACTCGTACACCCCAGCTGTTATTGTAATTGCTGGGGTTGGAGCGTCGCGTAAGCACGGAACTATACTGCCGTAAAAGAAATCCAGTTCCGACAGTACCCCCAACCATGTTATTTTTATTGATTTTTAATTGGGGTGGGTTGGATTATAATTTCGTATGACGGCTATCGGATAATTAAATTGGGACGGGATTCGTCACTCGAAGATGTGTGGTCCGTACGCATGGCCAGTAGTATGCCGGTGGGGATTATTGATTGTTCCTTGGCGCGCGTTATCTAGATCAGCGTACTACTTTTTTATGCGTTGCTGCGTGACTATCCGAGTTGCTCGATACGTGTTTCCGGTATCAAGTCAAACCACCGAAGTTAGAATTTTTATTCAAAGTTAGGAAATCGTACAATTGATAATGCGTTCGGTTCCACGTAATGTACTAGTAAGCACCTTGTCTTATGACTGCCGAGTATTTGATCGCCTCCAGTATACTTAGTTTCGCCACTTTAATGTTCGAATTCCAGGTATTCTTGACACTCCGTGATTAAAAGCTTGTTGCGCCTTGGCAGCGTTAGATTTCCGTAACTAAACCTTGTACCAATTATTTTCTCTCAAATTCACTTTTGAGCGCACTAGTATTCTGAATAAGTTATTTAATACTTGTGACTTGGGTATGTATTATCAATTCCTCTTTTGAGGTTTGTACGAGATCGCAGGACGGTTCGATCCGTACGTTTATTTAATTTAGATTTACGCTAATTAGTTCCCTTATGTTAACGTTCCCGCTGCGGGACGGTTCAGCTAGGCGCGTGTTATTTCCAATACGGTTATAGTTAGTTTACTTCCGTGGCCGCTCATGTTTTATTCGGGAATAATAGCACGAGTAAGGTAAATTATTAGAGCAATAAGTACCTAGGCGTGAAAAATATTTGCAACTCAACGTTAACTGTTTATAGGTTCAATACCGAAATATGCCAAGGTCTTCAACGTTAATTGTTTTCAGATTCAACACCGAAGTATGCCAAGATCCTTCAATAGTCCTCTAATTCCAGTTACTTCACCCATTTCTCATAAATCCGTATCGTCCACAATATCAAATATCAAATATGCACAGAACCAGATGAAAGCGAAGCATTAAATTCGACAAGCATATAATTCGAAATCAAAGCACATAATTCAAAACCAAAACACATATATATATAATTCAAAAGAAAATCAATGCGTAGCTAGGTAACCGTCAGTGAACCAGTAAACAATTTCCAAAGTAAAATTAAACCAATAATTCGTGTAAAAGGATTTCGAAATTACTGGAACGTTTTTCGTTAGGTAAGCCGGATAAGCTATAATATAAATCGCGACTCTGCGTAGGTGGCGTAAGCGTCAAATTAGGTCACCTAATTCTATAAAACCAATATCTAGAGTTTCGACTGCCTCTGCTTTCTCCGATAATGTTACAAAAGTTTCTTGTTTCGTTGCATATAAACGGTTTCGGATCCCATCTTTTAGTCCCGTTATTAATGTTGATTTGAGGATTTCTTCGACAACCGATTCGGGCACACCTTTCGTAGTTAAGTCTCGGGCTGCGCAGACTCGTAATTCGTCTACGAAATCCTTAACTGTTTTGTTTGTCGTAAGCATTGCAGTTTATTCATATGGTTCGTCAACGTTTTTGGCACGTCAAATCGTTCTTTGAACTTTTTGATCAGCTCGTCGTAATTGCACAATTCTTTGGCTTTCTTGGGTGTCAGCACTTCTAAGTATTTTTCTGCTTTCCCTCGCATTTTCGCTTTGAATACTCGAAGCTTTTCTTGTTCGTCATCGACACCATCTTGCGCCAGTGCTTTTTCAAATTCCTTACGGAATTTTTCAAAGCTTGTTTCGCCTATGTACGGTTGTAAGTCGCGCACCTCGTTTTCCATTTTGACCAAAATTGCTTGGCCATTTGGTTGTTGCATCATTACATTTGGTATCTGTGGCGAATCTTTGGTTGCCACCTTGATCAACGCCTCAATTAATTTTTGATTTAATGTCACTAGGTCATTTTGTTGACCTTGATTTTGATTCGTCATTGATTGCTGTGGTTGTTGATACGGGTACATATATGGTGTTTCCGTTGCTAATCGTGCTCCAAAATTGACCATTGAATTGTTCGTAACGAATGGCATTTGATTGCCTTGTGGGGCTATTGGTGTTGTACCATAATATTGGTGTGCCCCGTTTTGAATTACACTGGTTGTTATTCCGTGATGTTGATTCCAAGTATTCATTGTTTGGAAAGAGCCACAATTCGTTGTTATATACGGAAATTTCATTCGATTGTACGTGCTCGCCATTTGGGTTGTACCATTATTATTTATTACGTGTGGTACTCGTATTTGATTCCATACGTTCGTCATCTCACTTGTATTACTTAGTTCTTTGTTTGTACCCATTTACATTTGATTGGGTTGCTTGTTGGTTTGTATTGAATTTGCCACTTGCTCGTAATTCGTATCAAAGTGTACTCGGTTTATGTTAATTAATTCTCCGTGAATACCACATTGAGTCAATTTGAGTGCTTTGCGGCTGGATCAGACCACGTTCTTTCAATTTATACCGTTCTGATTATAGTTCATATCACATTGATTAACATTATTTTGATTTCGATACGCGTTGGATTGTCTCGAGATTGCCCTAAACTGATGTTGGTTTGCGTCCATTTGGCTCGTTTCGCTTTGGATTCAACTTTGAATTTCATTTATTTTATTAATTGTCACTGATTGTTGTTGCTGTTTCGCAATTGCTGGATTCCGACCGTACTCCGTTTCATGTTGGTTGTTGGTGCTTTCGTTTGTTCCGGATTATTACTACTCGGCGGTGTTGTATATATTTGACCCATAGTGAAGGATCCATCGTATTCTACGCCTTTAAATACAATTTGCGGTCGATAATTGTTTTTGTTTCGCTCTCTCGACTGTTGTTGTTCACTTACAATGTTTTGTCGAATTACAATTATTTCGCGATTCCGTTCTTTGCTGAGCCAACGGAATTTTCGGTTCGCTCGGTTCAATATTTTGACAGAACTTTTGTAATTCTTCTGTTAATGTTGCATGCCTTTCTATTAACTGTAATTTTGTTTTGGCATTGCAACTTTTGTATGGTACTCCGGATATCTTTTTCTGGGTTTCTCATATTTGAAACCAGTTCCTCTGTGCTTGATTCTTCATGAAACGTTTGGGTATACGTTTGTCGCAAGCTTTCCTGTTCATTTCTTTTTGATTCCGATTTATTTAGGTCGAACTCGCGCGTTATTTCTTCAAGGTCTTTTGTCGTATTATTCGACATTTGATCGTCGCTATTAGTATTCTTGGGTTTGACTGACAATTCTTTCTGTAAGTTTATTCCAGGTGGCGTTCTTTGGAGTGGCATTTTGGTATTTTAAATTTTAGGCTGGACTTATGTAATTCGTCCCGATTATGTGGACTATTAATTTTTACTAAATCCAATTGGGTTAACACCTCGCCGCGGCTAAAAGGGGTTCGACACTCAAAACGTCCTCCGCCAGCCTCTTGATGATACTGCCATATTTCGTTTAGGGAAGCATCAGTGCAAGATGCTCAAGTTTACGAGTATTCTTCACACATAGGTACTTATTGCTCTATTAATTTAACTTATTCGTATTATTATTCCCAAATAAAACCTGACAGAGCACGAGCGTTAACTAACCATAACCGTATTCGAAATAACACGCGCCTAGCTGAACCCTCCGGCATCTGGAACGTTAAAATAAGGAAACTAATTAGCCTAATTCTAGGGAAAAGGATAAGGTAATTAATTAAACATACGAGTCGAACCATCCGGCGGCTACGTACCAACCCAAAAGAGAAAGTAATAGATATCAATTACTCGGGATCTATCAGTGAACCTTCCGGCACTGGTAGCTCTAAGGAAACTAATTAGTGTAATTCTAAGGCAGAGGTTAAGGTACTTAGATAAACGTACGGTTCGAACCGTCCAGCGATCTCGTTCCAAAGGCTTAGTCACGGAAATCGAGTGTTGTCAAGGTGCCACAAGTTTTTCATTCACGGAGTGTCGAGAATATTTGAAGTGCGATCATTGAAGTGGGGAAGTATACTGGAAGACTGGTTTGACTTCGGACTTCGTTTTGATATCTGAATCAAGTAGCGAGCAACTCGAATAGTCATGCAGCAGCCAGTAAGAAAAAGAAATACACTGATCTAGATAACGCGCGCCAAGGAACAATCAATACTACCCACCGGCATACTACTGGCCACGCGTACGGACCAAGCATCTTCGAGTGACTAATCCCGTCCCAATTTAATAATCCGATAGCCGCCATAAGAAATATAGTCCAACCACCACCCCATTCGAACGAAACAAAATAACAGTTATGTAGAATATTATATTCAGTATAGTGGATATGTTTTGTGGGGTAAAATTGTTAATTTGTATAATCTATATTAATGATTTTAGAATTGTGTTCAACAGTTTTCTGTTGTTGAGGGTTTTGGGGTTTTTTCTTTGATAGCATTGTGTTACAGATTCTGCATGGTACATGTTTGGTTCTCCTTAAGTGGCAATGCTAGTTCATTTGGATACTTGGGGTATTATAAAAATTACTTGAAGTCAATAAGTTATATTGATCTCTGTTTTAAATTTTCTCAGAATTGTATGATCTCGGAATTAGTTCCCCGTTAGCAACGGACATATTTTGTTATGAAATGTTGGGTGTGTGGAATTATTCGACAAGTTGTATCCGAGTATGGTTTGGCTTATCGTTATATGAACTACATTCAGGTATCACGTGCGGCTTAATCGGGAAATTCCATTTAATTGGATGAAAAATAACCGCTGAATATATTGGCGGGTTTCTGCGTTTTTATGACAGCACACATGAGTTGAATTTAATTCTTAACAGGGAATATTTCCAGTGTAAGCTTGCGAAACAGAATCGTCTGCGGAAATTAAACCCATCTCTTGAACCTTTCGCAGCCAAGACATAGCAGACTAACCGCCAGGTAGTGTCTTTGCTATTACCAGGAGCAGTAGCTGAGGTTGGCGAGCACCATTCCACAGACATGTGTGTCTAGTATCGTCAAATTGGATTATCCGGTTGGAGCGTTTTGGTTTCTTACTCTCTGACACCCCATTTACAAGTAAGTAAAACCAAGTTACACATAGCAGGTCACCCACTGTGTTATAGCCCGGTCGGGGGCACGCTTCCCGATCATTGCAAGGATATTGAAAATTAAAGAGCCAAAACAAATCGAGATAATTGCCGGCACGTATAAAAGAAATATCTGGATTCAGAATGTAATAATAACGGAGTTCAAATTTCGTATTGATACTGGTAAAATGCTGGTTTTGCTATATTTTAGATCGAGCTTATCTGTCGAGTATTGTATATAAATTACGGTTGTGACACTTTTATTTGTGATACTGAGTTTAAACTCTAATTGTAAATAGGTAGCCAAAGTAGAAGGGATACCACATAAAATATACACCAACGACTGACCTGTCCACAGTGAAGGGTTTGGGACCCCCACTTTCCGAATCCCACCATGTTCGTGAGATTTTCCCCGATGTCCGTCACCCCACTCGGCCGAAACCACCATGTTCAACTAATTCCAAAAATTTTTTATGTCTGAAAATTTATGTTTTGTATTTTCAAATTGTTTTTTA
>JASANE010021905.1:0-105679 GCA_030248225.1 Trileptium ribeirensis
ATGTCTAGATCACTACAAGAATTATTAAAATGATCACTATGTTTTGCTGTTTTAGGTCATCATGTACACTAATTGCCATATGTCTGTCTATATTATATGTCCGTATGTAACAAGTTCTGGACCATTCAAATATTTTTGACCATAAGTTTTGAACCCGTCGATGGATTTGGATCGGCTTCTTTGTTGGGTAGGAAATCGATATGGGAAAGCAGGAACGAAAGATTTTGGTTGATTTTGTTGAGCATAGGGTCTCGGCAGAGTGGTGATCTTCCCAGGCCACCACCCCCTCCCCCGCAACGTGATAAAACAAACAATTGGCCATATTTCGTTAATAGCTTGATAGATTTTGACCAATTATTTTGCTGTGCTTCTTTTTGCCTGAGGGACACTAGGAAAGCACAGAAGAACATTTTAATGGTAATTAAAAAATACAAAATTATACAATGGTTACACAACTGTACATGTATAATGTAGTTGCACAAGACATCAGTTTACACGTGCCACTTTCATATGGCAGCAATACTCAGACGGCGTGCCGCAGATCCACTATGACAATCTACCGCACGAAGGGGGCATATGCGATGGTACTATATATATAACAATTGCTGAATGAACGTCTGTTTGTTTGTTTGTGTATCCGAGTGTCCCAGCTTTTGGTTCTATCGAATATTTTTTGACCATAACCTTTAAACCCATCGATAGATGTGGATGGGCTTTTTTGTTGGTAGGAAATCAATATGAAAATGCAGGAACAATTTTTGGGCCACCCCATCCTCACCCCCTGCCTAAATAGCGTTATTTTCAGCCGTAACTTTTCAACGAGTCGATGGATTTTTCCTCTTTTTTAGCCTGAGGAACACGTTGAAATCACCGGAGCGCACTTTCAGTGCTGATGTACCCCTTGTACGCAGGGGGTCGCCCGCCGAAGACTAAAAAATCTAAATCGGCAATATTTCAGGAACGGTTTGATGTATTTTGACCAACTTTTTGATTCGCTGCTTTTAGAACAAAGCACCGAAGCTACACATAACATCAGTTTACAATGGTATCAATACTCAGGACAATTCTGACATGTAACCGACGCGAAGCGTGTCGAAGACCCGTTCCAGCCGAAGGATCTTGATAACGGCATTCTAATGTTCCCTAAACAACTGTTTCAATAATCTGAAGATTTCTCCACATATTATAGTAAGATTACATTTACATTTAAAACAATAGATCAGTTATAAACGTATACTATATTCTTAGTATTGTAATTGATAATCGGTGCTAAAGCTATTGATATAATAATTAACCATTAATATATTATATTTAAGAATAGCTAATTTATTTGTAAAATAAGTTAAAGATGAGGTCTGGTTGCACATGATAAAAAGCGATACGACTATATATTGTTACACGTTGTGTTATAGGCTAAATTTGGTACAAACGAATACCTATTGCGTGAACTCGTGTTATTAGGATAAGGTGGAAAAACATTGGAAGGTCGATCTTTGAGTCCCAAACGAATGCATTTCTTTATCATATGGTACTTCGAACCTAAGATCCTTAACAACCCTGACCATTTAAGGCCTGCAAAAAAATAGGGGCACTATTTTTATTTGTAGAGTGCAGCCCTAAAATCGGCAGGTTTTGCTAAGATTTGCCCATCTTTCAAAACACCCGTTGAAAGCAGTCGCCCTAGCCTTTAGCCACAAGGCTGTAGGATTACAGCAGTACTCGAAATTAGCCTATCATTGTTTATGTACACACCAGTTGCATAAAAAATTTACGAACAAGTAGAACGAATACCTAAAAGTTTATAATCTGATAGGCGTTTAAGCCGATTTCCATTGATACATAGGATTGTCAATGTCAAAGCCCAAAATTCCAGATGCTCATATTAGTAGATAACGTAATAAACCGAAATAACTGAGATCACTTTCTACAAAGACCAGTCAGTAAGACATTACAAGCCTAAGCATAATCCTTTGAGTACAAAGACTGATATAGCAACTGTGACATTATCGGCTTTCTTCTCGGCATGATTTTGTTAGAAACTCCGCCAAAAACGCAATACGTCGACTTCGATAACTACCATGTAAACGTGTAGCTAACCAGCAATCTTTATTATTGAAATTATTATCTAAATATTTTTCAGACAAATTTTGTAAATTTTATGTTGAAACGATGAGTGGTTTTGAGGATACTCAATTGAAATTGAGTAAATTTTGAGATGGCGAAGGGGTCAATAGAACCCTGTAAAAGAAATTCATAAACTTAAGAAATTGTGGAATCTGTGAAAAGCAAAATAACGGTGAAATTATGTTTTAAGTTAGTTTTAAGAGTATCTCAAATGGTGATAATAGTAGTAAAATCAGAGCTCTTAGCCCAAGGAATGTCTCTAACACACCCCAGTGGTACGGCAATATTTAAAGTTTAACGGAATTTGAGCAAATTCGGAAATTTTGGATAAATTATATATTTAAGTGAAAATATTGAATTTTGTTAAATGTTGATCTTAAGTTAGATTTAAAGAGTGAGGTATACAAAAGTTTAAAATGTGGTGTTTGCACGTGATTTGGGTAAGTACCCCTGCCCGAGATGAGGTAACAGCCACCGCTTGCGAGAGAATGTGAAAATTGTCATAATTTTGTGATGAATTCAGGATGTGAATAAAATATACACTACTATAATATACATTGCATTCAGGATTTGATTATAATATTGGGTAGCATCATTACTTTGAATACATTTAAGTACTATGGTTATACAACGTAAATGGTCTATTTCAACAGTTAACTGCAATCCAAATTGCAGTATGTGTAATTCAGCAATACGAGTTGACAATGGTGATTCGTTTTTGCAATGTGCACTTTGTCTCGACTTTATCCACCGCACTTGCTCGAAAATATCTCAACAACAATATGAATTCTTAAACAGAGTCAATTCAAATTCCCGATTCTGCTGTGACGCGTGCAACAGTCATGTGGATGGAGATCTCAGGTCAGTTCGTAATTTATCACAAAAGTATGATAAACTGTCAAAAAACGCGATGATCTCGTTCAGTCGGTTACACAGTAAAAAATGCTGTGTTAGATGGTACGATAGGCAATGAAACAAAGGCTCCAGCAAATATAACTAAGTCTTCAACTGATTAGGACAATGTTGTTGTGAAAGTCATGTCAGCGATATCTGATCAGGATAGACGTAGAACAAACTTTGTTATCAGTAATATACCTGAACCAAAAGCTACTGAATCTTGTGATAGAAAAAGCAAGATATTGAAGACGCTAATAAACTGATGGAAACGCTCACTCCTAACCTAACGCCTGACATTACGTCTTGCGTTCGTTTAGGTAAACAGTCAGTTGGTCCTCGTTCACGAATGTTGAAAGTTGTTCTGTCGAACGCAGCACATCGACAAGAAATTGTAATCAATGCCAAAAAACTTAGAGATCTTACTGCAGATCATAAATTTTCTAATGTTTATGTCAACGCTGACAAAACACAAATGCAGAGATCAATTGATAAACAGCGAAGAGATGCGTTCCGAACTAGGGTTGCCAGTCAGCCATCCCAATATAGTCGGATGGAGTTTCATCCACGGCATGCACTGAACTAAGTTCAAATGGTTCACCCAGTTCCATACAGTCAAACTATAATCTTTCTACATTCTCTTCTAACCGCTTTTTACAATCTAATATGTTTTATCAAAATACAGTCGATAGTAAGGGACCTACACGTTCGAAACTGTATTGCATCTTGATCAATGTGATCGCTAATGAACAAAATGTCGGAGTTAGCGTTATTAGTATATGATGGCGAGTACGACGTATGTAATCTTTATAACTGAAACGTGGAGTCGAGCTGAGTACGGAGACGCAGAATTGAGTTTAACAGGATATTTTATTTTCCACCGGCATTGTAAAACAAGAAGAGATTGTGGTGTAGCTATCTATATAAAAAACTGTTTAAACTGAACATACATCCTCAACCCGATTGCAGCAGACTTAACTGAAGTCGTTATCTGTTCTATCAACCTAGGAAGCAACGATAGCGGCCTTCTCTGCTGCATTTACCGCCCGCCAGGTTCTACTGATGATTTGGTTAATGCACTGCTCCTACTACTTCGTTCTAACTTTATTAGCTTACCCGAAAAAGTTGTGTGTGGTGGGTGATTTTAATTATTCAAGTATTGACTGGTATCGACATTTTTGTCCAAGGACTTGTGAACAGTTTATGGAAGCTTGCTTAGATTGCGACCTTCAACCGCACAATAATAATCCCACAAGATATTCCAACATATTGGATCTTGTTTTTACTAACGATGCTAGCGACGTCGCTGAACTTCAGACGCTACCCTCCTTGAAGACTGTAGCCGATTACGATATTGTAGCTATCAACTTAGTTGGATGCACAACAGATGTGTTCCTTCAATTCGAGGATCCTTTACATTTCACAAAGGTACTGATCAGTTATGGAGCGATATATCGTCTCAGTTAGTTAGCAACCAGCTAGGTTGTAAGATAGCATGCTGCAATACGATTGATGAAGCTTGGCAGAGATTTAAATCAATATTACTTGATATACTCAACCGATATGTTTCAAAAACAAGCCCCAGTTTACGTAAATCGAAGCCAATTTGGGCTACAAAAGCAGCTCTCCATGGTATCAAAGCTAAACGCAATGCCTACGCTAAGTCCAAGAAAAATAATACAACCTCGGAATTACATGCTTATGAACTTACCAAAGTAGAATGTGTCCGTCCTTGTAAAATCTCTATTCGAAATTTTGAGCTTAAATTAGTTAAGAACATTAAAAGCGATCCAAGATCCTTTTACAGTTATATCAGTAGTCGACGGAAATCTCCTGAGTTGGTCTTAGCTGTAAACCGGGACGACATTACTATTTCTACGGATCCAGCGGAATGCGCCAACCTTTTCAACGCTGTTTTCTCGTCTGTTTTTCATACCAACGTAGAAATTGACAGTTTATCTGGCTCTAAAGTAGTGCTCAGCAACGCTGATGTTCCAAATAGTTTGTGTAATGACTGTTGCACTATATATTAAAAATATTTAGTAAATCATATTCTCCTGGTGAACTTTCTAGTGACAGGTTGACAGCTAAAGTTGTATATACCTTTAATTAAACAAGATTCGCCATATAATGTTTCGAATTACCGTCCTATCAGTTTCACATGCATTTCATGTAAAATTATGGAGCGGATTATATGCAATAACATGATTTCTCATACAGAAAAACACGGACATATTAATACATCTCAGTTTGGTTTTACTACTGGAAAGTCATGCACTACACAACTACTGTATTTTTGAGACTATGTTACTGGATCTGTCAATGATAAAGACTTTTGATTGTATATATTTGGATTTCAATAAAGCGTTTGACTCTGTTTGTCACATCAGACAGTTAGATAAATTTATAATAAGCTACAACCTTGCAACAGAAACTATAAATTGGATCAGCAGTTTCCTATAAAATCGAACTCAAGCTGTAGTTGTTCGATGTGCTAATTCAAATCCTGTTAATGTAACAAGTGGTGTTCCACAGGGATCTGTTATGGGTCCCTTACTGTTTTTGCTTTACAAAAATGATATCGATGAGATGGTAAATTCTAAAATACTGAAATTCGCTGGTGATCTAAAGTTCTGACGTTTACCGAAACTAAATGAAATCGCTGCATCACAAACTATTCAGAATGACCCAGACAGTTTGTATCACTGGTCAATGTTAAATCGCATTAACTTCAATGTGTCGAGAAAACATATGTTGTTCATTTTGGGGCCACCAATCCCAATCGAAGTTATTTCATTAATGGTGATTTACTTTAGAAATGTAATAGTATCCGTGATCTGGGTGTAAATATTAGTAGTAATGTCAAATGCGCCTAACACTGTATGATGGCTGTTCGATGTGCTAACGGTATGTATGGTTTAATACGAAGTCATACAACAAACTTTAATATAGCATCTTTTCTTGCATAATATAAATCGCTCATTCGACCGGATCGTAAGTACGCTACTCAAGTTCGGAGCCCACATATTCAAAAAGATATAAAATTGACAGAAGGTGCGCAACGACGTCCAATAAAACTTTCGTTAAATATACGACATTTAGACTACTATGATCGACTAAGATTTTTAAAACTTTGGAAACTCGGAGATTGCGTGCAATCTAATTCTATTGTATCAAATTTCCCATGGAAATATTGCCACAAAATTGCTCGATTTGTTTAATGCTGGCTGTTCCATTACACGAGGTCATCCATATAAGATAAAAGCAAAATGCTCACAAATGGCCTGGTGCGACTGCATTTATTTACAATTCGTGTCGTGTCAATGTGGAACAACCTAACTAATTATGTCGCCACAGATCCCTCCCTTGCGTCTTTCAAGGCTCGTCTCCACGCTTCAGGTGCTCTTCCGGAGCTTTAGATGCTGCCTAGACCTTTTCTGGTTTCAGGTCCCATTTAACGGACCTAATGCCGTTACAACTGCACTTACGAGTCGCTGGAACAAATAGATGATTACCCGATACTTTGTGACGGTATTGGTAAGTAGATGAAGTTTGGGTTGATGAGTATGTTTCCCAGAGAGTTACGAGTTCGAAATTGGACCTGCCAAAAGTTGACAGCAAGTATCACTGAGACGCTGCTGAATTAAAAGCTCTAGTAGTGTTGAACGTGTGAAATACAAGCTAAATAAAAGACAATCGTGAAAACGCAAAATCACACTACTCAAGAACCAACTCTCTTGAAAACTAAAACTGAAATCTTTGAAAACCAAAACATGTTGAACATAAATATGCAACTTAGGATTATTGACATAAATATTATTATTACTGTTAATAAACAGCAAAACCAACTATATATAAACAAAAACTGGAAGATGGGATCTAAAAACTCACTCTAAAAACTAATATGGACTCCGCTCTAGCTAGTTCTGCCGGACCTTAGAACTAAAAAGAGGTTGATAAATATTTTGCAGCAACTCCTGTTTAGCTTGTATGACTTACTACAACATATTCGTCACGTAGCATAAACGAAAAAATGAAAACAGAAAATATGTTTAATGACAGATTTAGCTATGTAAATACATATACATTGAAATATAAAGAATTCCCCAAGAATATTAGACTTTAGCGAGTTCGAGTCCTGGCGTCGACTTGCATTAGTCATACATTGCAGTATAAGCGAATTAGTGCGGCCTCTAAACGGATAGAGGAAGATAAATAAAGATTTAAGCCAAAACATTGCACCTTGTATATACTATAGATGTTGCTTGAGTTATCTAAATGATAGATTGGCCACTTAAGATGTAGTTTGACGGTATATGGTACATAAATCACTACGGATTTTCTGAAAATGAATAAATACTCACTGGCGTAAAACTGGGAGGTCCAGTTGATCAAGGCTGCTCAAAAATTTGATTGAGGCGTTCGTTATATGCAAGGATCTCTTCCCTCTCGGCCCCCACCTCCCACAACAGCAGTATCAATATTGTTAATTTATGTGCTATCAAATAGGTAGATAAGACTGTATCTAGACGACAAATGGTGTATTAACTAATTATTTTACGAAAATGAATAAACATGCACTTGACTAAATCTGGGAGATCCGATGGGTCTAGTCTCTCTAAAAATTTGGGTGGCAAGTTCTCGTTGGCACGAACCTCACCCACTCACCAAAGCTTTAATCTTCCTAAGCTTATTAGTCTATGTTGTGCAGCACTTCGTGTTACTAAAGCTTGCGTTGCACACTTGCAGTTATTAATTCATTTAACGTACCGACTACAATATATATCATGCAATGCAAAAGATTCCGGATCATGGTTGCTCTCATTTCAAACAGTTTGGAGAACAAGTTGAGGAACACTTGGCGCCAATCACGATATATTTAACTGAAAATCCTTCGTGTTTGTAGATTGTAGCAGCATAATTAGACAAGAATGCATGCTCTAGAGGAGATAGACTCTGGATTATTCCCTGAGGTACGCACTCCCCGAGGGATCACCCTATGGAGGTAGCTGATCTCCCTGGTGCTACGAATCTTTGCCCCACCGCCACCGCCGGGAGCGTGCCTATTAATGCATAATGGGTGAAATTGTCACAAATTGGGGAAAATTGGAAAATATCATAGAAAAATTGGTACAAATAAAAGATATTTTGAGTCCCAAAATACTCTAAAAGTTTATCCTCCCCCACGACCCCCAACCTGCCGATCCACCTCTGGGGAGGTCCCCCTACGCAAAGTTTGTCGGTTCAGGGGCAACTCATTGAGCCATTCAGGGACATAGGGGGTGATTCGTCGATTGCAGAAGTATCTCAGGTGAGGATATGTTAGGGGTAAATTCTCGAAAATTTTTAGGGCTCATAATTTACCAATTTTGCTAAAATGTTGCCCAATTTTCTAGTATTTTGCTATTTTCTCCAATAATGGCTGAATATTTACAGCAATTTTTGCCAACTTGTGCTAATTTTTACCAAAGTGTTTTCATGTTTTGGCAAATGTTCAAGGGAGGAAACAGGATTTTGCGAAAGAGTTCATGTGGACCCACTCTCAGGAGATGTAACTCTTCCTACATAATGTGGATGCCTGTGTAATGTAATCTAACAAATCCGGACACCTAGGAACCTACTTCCAACCCGAATGTCCCAAAAAGTCACAGTTTTAGGCGTCTATAAACCTGAAAACTTTCCAAAAACGCAGTTTTAGTGTTACAGCAAGTATTTTGAAGTTATCTCCAATTAAATGCAGAAACATTTCGTATTACCCATGAGTTTATTGATAACACAGCCCAAGATTTTCAGCTTGCCGCTGCGCACCTAGAACCATATCATCTTTGGCTGGCCATAAACGATGTTTGGCTCGACTGTTCGGAAAATAAGTAAAGGCACGATTTTAGATGTTCTTATTACAAAGTTTCTGATTGACTAATGTTTAATGGAATAATTTATTACCGTTGGCTTTAAATACTGAAAATTAATTCTGCAAAAGTATTTATGATGTCTCTAGTTCCTGAACTCAGAGATATAAATATCCAAATTTAGTTTCAAGTTGTAGACATGGGTAACCGTCATCTAGGAATCATTAACGTATTGCGACATATACTGCATCTAGCATACCATAACATGTGCTAAATTAGAAAACAATAATAACAAAGTTTTGTGCTAAAGACAAGCTATCCTGTTGCTAGATTACCGCTCTAAACCGAAGTATTGTTACTACAATGGTTACGGCTCGGAACGGACAGGATAATATACGTAATTTGGTTACCACTGATTGAAGTTAACTTGTCATGTAATGGTAGAAAAATTATTCAACAATTTTCACATTACTCGAGGCCAGTACTACTGCAGCTGCAGGTCTGGCATTTATCTATCCGATCACAGTTTTAGCAACTGATTAAGAGAACAAAAACTACCAAATTGTCTAGGTATTGCTGGTGTTATGGCTTGAGGATGACGGGCAGTGTTCGGTTTCAATTTTGACAGTGGGCGTAACTATAAGCTACTTATTATACAGTCGATATTTTCCTAACCTCGTATAAACCATAGCATAGACTGCTAAAAGCAATATTATATTACCCTAGATTAAATTACCTATAATTTCTTGTCATAATATATATGGTTTTAGAATTGGTAGTTCTATTGAAAGCCTTTGTTTTACCACTGTATGTCCATATTTTGATATTCGGATAGTCCTGAATTTATTCCAATATATATTATAGCTATAAAATAGGGGCTATAGTTTGCAAATTAAAATGCCCTGATGTTATGCGTCTTTCACACAGAAGTGCGTGCACGAACTGCACACCGTAGACACTTTTCGCAACGATTGCACGCAAAATGAAGACAACGGCTTTCCATTACCCGCAAAATGCTTAGAACGAGCTTCTATTACCAGATGTCGAGTGCAATATTGCTGACTATGACTATGTAGGTAGAGCAACGGTAGCGTCTGTATCTACAGCTTGCGTGCAATGGTTGGTACCATATCTACAACAACGTGCAATCGTATAAATATAAACGCTAGGATTGCTCTAGCGGCATAGTCATAGTCAGCAATATTTCACTCGACATCTGGTGATAGAAGTGCGTTATTAGCATTGTGCGTGCAATGGAAAGCCGTTGTCTTCATTTTGCGTGCAATCGTTGCGCGACGTGTCTACGATGTGCAGTTCGTGCACGCACTTCTGTGTGAAAGACGCATTACTGCTATCGTTTGTAACATTGCAAAGAATACTCCGATTTGCTCAAAGTTCAACTATGAACAAAATAATATCCATCAATTTAGATTACTACTTATCCATTTCGCTTATCTAAATATTCGTGATGGGTTGATCTGGCTGTAGGTCATTGTCGCTTAGAAAATTTACCCATAGCTGGCCGACGAATATTTCGTGTTTGCAATGGTAGGCTGTTGTACTATTCTCCAGTTGTAAGAACCGCTTTCAAATGTACATTAGTCTAATAACTAATCTGCCCTGCGTGGCTCCCTATTAAATCTGTTTAAATGTATATACATAATTACAAATAGTTTAACAAAGAAAAATCTTAGCTGTAGCTTCTAAATTCGCAAACAGTGTAGCTAAGATTACCCACGCTCGCAGAGAATATTGCAAGAGGACAAAAAACGTTTGCACATTTTGTAGCTCAAAAGTCAGCCAGATCGACTTTAGCGCTCTAAACTGAGCTCTCTGAAAATTTTGCCAGTGGGACTGTGGTCCGCCCAATTTTCCAGGAGGCATTTCGCCAAAAGAAATAGATTAAAATCATGTCGGAAAGGGTTTTGAAGGAGAAAGAACAATTTAAGCGAATTATAACAAAATTTTTGTGTTCAGACGGAATTTTAGTATAAATTTTGTTGTTTGTGGAGTTTTTACTGTGCGGAAACGAAAAAAATTTGCCAAGACTCGCTGAACCAAGAGCCGGAATTTTCGACCAGTGGACGTTTGGCCAAATGCCAGCCCTCTCTGAATTTGGAGAGCCTACCTAAAGGCCCAACGGCGTTTGGGAATACGTCTAGGAAATCTAGTACGCTCAATATTGAGTAACATTCTATATAAATTTATTTGTAAATACATAATTACGAAACCATGCAGTTAATAGTTGAGCGAAGTGGAATAATTTCACCACCTAAATCTTCAATGGATATCAGTATACATATGCCAAACAATGCGATATACTCAATTACTGAAATATGACTCCTTCAATCTTCATGTGAGCTATTACAAAGCTACCAAGAAGCTTAAAACTGTAAAAGTTTATGACATCTCCTAACTCTACTCAAGTACTGCCAAATAGACAGACGATATTTTCAATTATTACATGTGGCGTTTGCATAAAGATTTACTGCATAGGTGCTTACGCTATATTTATGCCGCTGAAGGTCGTTACATCGAGAACAGGTTGCTATCAGCTTATTCCCTAACAGTATTACTTAACTTAGTTAGTTATACCAAGAGTGCATTATTATGTATTAGCATTATTATTATGTATTCATGTATTAGCCCGTGTTCGATGTCGCGGGCGTTTTCGGCACTACCCAAAGTTTCCGGGGCGGGGGATGGACGGTAGCTCGGACTTCCCCCCAGTCTTTTGAGGGGGGTCGGTTCAGGGGGTAAGGCCGAAAACGCCAGCGACTTCAAACACGGGCTAATACATGAGTGCAGGGAAGTGTCATACTCTTCCCTAATGCACTCTTGGCTATACATACAGTATATGATATATGTGTTATGTTATATATAAACCAAAACCCAGCGTTTTGTATCAATTCCTGACCCAATAAAACTATTATATACACAATAATATGCAAATGCAATGCACATTATCTATAGTGTACATTTACGTATCATATACGTTCCCTATTATGGCAATTTCATGTTTTCCATAATAAAACTGCCTACATTCACAAACATGATTAAATCTTTTAAACGATGCTCTTTTGTACAAATCTAACAACTGCAGTAAAAACAACATTGTTGCACAAACGCAACAGCTATTAAACATTAGAAATATTAAAAAAATTTAGAAATATATATCACAATATAATTGTACAACGATTAGTAGTAGTGATATATATAACCAGGGGAAATTTTTCAGTAGAACCATATACATGTCACTAATTATCATAGGGCCAAATTCCAATCAACCAAGTTTTGAACTATCGATTGTCTTAGTTGGACTTTCTTAAAGAATAGATCCACCACCACAACTACACAAACATCAAATTCTACGGTCAAATACGAAATGCTTTCTTTTCACAAAGAAAATACACGCAAGTTCTATTAGGCGTGGTATCAGCCTTTAAGACACATCACTGCTTTAACAAGAAACACGCTACAATATAATTTAAATTGTATCGATCATCGAACATCAACTAGACCTTTCAAGGTGCAGATACACTGCAATTTCTATGGATGCTATAAATGGTAACGCTGGAGCTCTTACTATATCAATTTTTTTGACTGATAAAACAGGCAGATGTTATTTTTATCAGTAGCTGCTCTCCTGCTGTTTTACGGTATTAATTGTATACGAAACATAAAATAGATCCCATCATTATAGCTTTAGTAGGATGCGGCAAATGGTGTTCCTGGAGGAGGCCCGCAAAACGTATCTAGAACTGTTAACCACCAATTTATTCGCCGGTCGACTGTCAGGTTGGCCCTGGTGATGACAGATAATTCGTCTGGACTTCAGTCATTTTTCCATGCTCAACTATTAATATTCAGCAATTAATAATGTATTTCGGGAAAAAAGAAACAATAATTGACATAACTAGCAAATGTACGAACAAAAGTAAATATCAAAAAAGAGTGTTCCAAATTGAGACACATCATGTTCCGTACTATCATGACGACCGTAGTCGGTGACCCAAATCTTGCAAAACATATGTAGTGCACCAATCGCGCATCCAGCTGCAGTTGCGCCTCGGTGCGCTAAATTCCCGAAAATAAATGCATAATTTTGGTATTAAACCATAAACTTTATGGAAAAGAATGATAACCCATTGATAATAGTACGCTCAAACATAACAGTCTGTATTTGTGCTCATACTACATTTGATCATGTTAAAGTTAAAGATGTGACGCCGACGGTCGAAGCGAATTTCAAAGTCCAAATTTCGTGTTTATTGTGAATTTGCCGAGCGAAGCGCTTCTGTATTTTTGTGTAAAAAAACATTGCATTCACTCAAATAAGTGACTACTGACTTCTTAAGGTGTGTTCACACGTTCAAATCTTTTGCTCAGATTTTGAGATCAAAATTTGACGATGACTTTAAACAAAAATTGCGATGTTTTAAAATTTGAGATAAAAGTTTTAGCTCAAACATTTTCAAGTAATAGATCTCGTCGATGCGTGGCAAAAGAATAACCTTCAAGTCTGAAAAATGCTCATACCTTCAAACTTTTAAAAATGCAAAAAATATGCCTTCAGATTTTGATCAAAATTTGAGCATATAGTTTGAGCGTGTGAACACGCGTTTATAACCGGCGATCAAAGTAGGCACTCTCAGGGATTGAACAAAATCGCACACACGATTTTGGTTTCCCTTACATACTCAGAAACGACAGAAAGCTTAGTACATCGCTGTGCGTTAATGAAGCTGGGTCAAACCAATTTGAGAAAGAAAAAATATTATAACCAACATCTACAGAAGCATGAGCTCGGTTAAGCATGAGCAGCAGGCCTTCGCAACTACATGAGATCACACTTGTTCAGGAACTAAAGGGGTCTAAACTGACCTTCAGGCCAACTATAACATGGAAAAAATATACCTAGTATAAACAAAGTTTATGCAGTGAAATGAAGATAATTATTAAATTTTTTACAGATGGTCGTTTGCCAGCCAATCCATGTATTTACACAATATTAAAAAACCATTGTTTATTATACAATAAATTACAGTAGTTGTTTACACATACAACACATTATTTTAGCACAGAGACAATATTTCATTGTTTTCAAAGTAATTATTATTATACGTATTAACCACAATATTAATTGCAATCATAATATAATTTCATATGTGAACATAAATAAGTATTGTTCGTGTACGTTTTTATAACCAATAATAATACCAATTTCCACCTAACATTGTATGTGACGTGACGCAAATACATTGTACCTACGCCTATACTCACACCCACGCCGCGCGCCGAAAATTGGGATAAAAAAGAGAAAAATTGAGCTCCCCCACCGATAGTCTACGCCCCGAAGCACACGGACCTTTCGAGGCCTAAGGCCAATCGCATTTCCGATGCATTGTGTGTGTTTATGTATTTTTCAAACTACATCATCCGATTTGAATCCGATCAAATTCGGCATACTCTATCAGATCGGATGCAGTGTGAGCATGGTTGTGGTGCATGTTTATGACTGGAATACCAACCATGTTCCAATAACAATTTATTGTAGCTATTTACAAAAAGAAGGATTAGTCGCTGGCAACGTTACCGTCAAAATTTACGATAAGACTGTACAGGACTCGAAATCGTAACCTACATCAGAATACAATTATTCCGAAATAGGTTTTGCACTACATTATATGAATATCGAAGCTATGTACACATAAAGTTAAACGATAAACAAAATACGATTCTCCAGTATATACATATACTAGCCCGCAGTTCGATTGATGACTGTAAACCCTGACCTGACCTCTCGTTATGACCTGACCGATCGCTATCATTCTTGTCATGTGACGTCATGCGGGGCGGCCTATTGTTGCTTTGGAGATTTGGTTGAGTGGTTCGACTTTCCATCTTGGTGAACGTACGTGACTGAACTGTTGTACCAGAACCTTAAGGACTTGTCGTTTCCATGTGTTCACAACGTGACCCCTTGGTCGATTTCAGCATTCGTACAGTAGTAAAATGCAAATACCGGTCGCATGACTAAAACATCGAAGCCGACGAGGTTTCTCAAGTCATTTACCGCTGTTTTTGAACCACTACAAACTTGCAGATTCTCGGGCCGAATAAAGTTGAATATCGTGACATAAAATATTCGTTAGGCGGAAAATTTCAATGTATAAAGTAATCTCTCTGAGTGTGAATATCATTAATGGTGTAAAATTATTTTTGATCCAACTTATTTTGCGTAGCGACGATATCAGTGCGATCTTTAAACTTTTTATATCACAATTTGGCAGCATAGGCTTTATAGTGACACATTATATTCCACCTGATACAAAAGTATACACAGACAATGAATATATTCCTAAAAATATTACATACTGACTGACCATATTTCATTTGCTACAAATACACGTTACTAAAGGGCAATGTTAATTAAACACGTAAATGTATAAAATATCATTAACCAAACGATGATCGATTGAATGCGCAATAATACAATCTCGGTAAATGTATAAAATATTACATGTATATTTATTATTGTCGGGCCGTATTAAACAGAGTTGTGGTCTCAATGTGCAGCGGCAGAGGGACTTCCGGATTCGCCTGCCCTCAGCCCGGAAATCGTAGATTGTTAAAATACAGAGATAAATTATATCACCATTCGACTCAGCTCGACTAGGCGGACGAATGAAATTCGTCAGCTTTTATAACAATATTTTATTATTTGAATTACCAATAATATTGTTTCCTTTCAGCCTCACTAAATTAGGAAAAATGAGCCATTTTTAATTTAGGCCAACAGCTTTATCGAGAAAAACAATTACCTAAAATTGTATTTATTGAGCAAAATAGTCTCTTAGATTAATACAAGCAATATTTTAATACTGTAGGATATGCCCAAGCTAAAGATGAAACACGGACATCCCAAACGAATTTCTGCGCTTTTCTAAATCATATCCTGTGGCGCTTATATACAATGATTGTACTTCAGGCGTGAAGATCATCTATTCTGATTTTTAATCTTTTCTTTTTGCGTTTTTCGTTTTGTAAAATAATACATAATTAGTTAGTACATAATTATAGTTCGGTATTTGCAGACAGACGAGATTAGTATACTTTCGATAAACAATTGCTGTATTTTAAACAACACACAAATGTATACATCCGTGAATCGCTAACCTGCGCGAAATCATCATTAAAAATCAGTAGTACCCAACCAATCATAAATTGTTCATATCATGTAACAAAAGCTATATTAACATGAAAAAACTTAACATATTAATTCATAATAGTTCAAGTATAAAAATAGCGAGCATAGAATAAATACAAACATAAATGATGATCACACAACGATGATAACAAAACAGACAGAATTCCTATGTGCAATGTTAGTATAACTGCATGTTGCCATTCATCATAGCAAGCACCTCCGGATTCTTGTTTCATCAGCGACAGGTTATTCATGGTAAAATAAATGAACGAAAAACTAAACGTCCGATGGTTTTAAAAAGTGCTCAAAAATGACAGTTATTCGGCTCGTAATACATCTCCGCGATATAGTGTTTTGGAACTTGGAAAAGACTCAGAATTGACCTTCGTCATACACGGTTTAGACTTCAGCTGAAGAAAAAAGTTTGGAAATTATCACATAGAGATTATTTTTGTCAGCGAAATTCCGGCTCCGGTATGATTTTTGCCTTTATCGGAAATGGAACGTTTTCGCAAGAACTGGAATTCTGGTTGTTACTATGTACTGTTCCTTTCGGACTGCTAATTTTTCCGCAACGTTAGAACTTGCGACAGCAAACACCAATTATCTTCTTACTAAACTATAGACTTCCGCATAAGTACCGTAGAAAATAGGCTATGATATTACCATGTTCAACGTGCTCCGCGGTTAAATCAAATCAATATTTGTGTCTCGCTTTCTGAAAATCTAAAATGTTATAAGATCAAGGATAGTCATTAGGTACTGTTCGAGTTCGATGAACAAACATTTTGTTAACAATCCAACGATTTAAATGACTGCTATTATAATTATAAGGGCTTGTCAAACTCATTCATGCTGTCAGAGACTAAATGTTATTCAAACAGCTGTACAAGCGGAATGCTTACATTTATATTCTTGTAACTGTGTACCAAAACAAATTAAGGTAAGGTATTAGTCTAGACTTGTGACGAAACCTTTTGTTGAAAATACAGAATCTTTTAAAAAGCAATTATATATATTACGAACCTAAACAGAAAAGTGGCGCAAGCACGACGTTATCTCCTGGTCCCAGGTAAGCAAATAACTAAAAGGGCTTCCGGTATAAAAACTTAACTATAGCGATATGTCTAATTTAATGAAGATGATTCTATTCAAAACAATACAAAAATTCCTTCCACAATGTCAGATATTATACCTATGTAAAGTAAAATATATATTATTTATTACCTATGGGAATATCACTGTTTATTCTTTACAGTAACATATATTCATGTGCGTAAATTCAATATATAATGGATTTTTGATAATGGTACTGGATAAGTTCGAACGCGACATCACCCCAGGACGTTCTGAAAAACAATGAAAATGTCAATATTTACACATCATCTACCCTTAGGGATTTCGAATTTTTCCAGGAACATAGTTTTTATCAATTATATTTTCTTGAAGAAACATATGTAGACATTTTTCATTTTGTGCAAGCGGATGTCCAGCAACCCTGAAATAGCAAAAAATAATTTCGAAAATCAAAATAGAGGAATTATTTTTACATAAAATAAAATGCAGGAAATATAAACCGTCATTATTTACAGTGCGAGAACGACAACGTGGTAATGTGCGCCAAGAAATCTGAAATGAATTCAGTGTTCTATGTTTTGCTTCATTTGAGCGAATTATAGTTAAGCGATGTTATATAATTTAAAGCAATGACTAACACATCACAAAACCTAGCCGATAGAAGAAATTCAATCCTACATAATGTTGCGAGTAATGATTAGCGTGTTAAAAAATTACACAACGTTTAGCGCGTAAAAATTTAAAGCAAGAAAATCAACAAGAGTGTGTTATCATACGGATTGGAGACGTGCGTCCTACTCTTCTAAAGTTGCGTCAAACAATTAAATCTAGCTACCAATTATAATAACTAAATTTATACTAGTGAAGCTCGCTTGCGAGCCAGAATTCGAGTGGTGAGAACAATCCCCCGAAGTCTGTTCTACAAAGCACACACAAACAAAGCCTACACACAGTACGCAGGTGCAGCATTATATAAACCGTAAGTGATGAGTCATAGTTACGCCCGCTTCTTTTGATAGCCAACGTATGCAGTAGACAAAACATCATACAACGAGTACAAAAACAGTGAACTAACAATTTAATAATTCAATAAAACCCTAAATTGACCGTGAAAAGAACGTTAAAGAATTCAAACATACACTTCAGAAAAATCTCATTTTTCATACCAATTATGAACCAGAAGTATAAAAAATATTTGCCCAACAATATTTTTAACACTTGCAATGAGATTATCTGCCCAGAAAACCCCATATCCGACACTAAAACCAACGATAAAAACACATTCAGGTGCTTTTCCCACGACTTGTCACCAAATTTCGAAAACGGCATTTTTTATGCCAAGTATGAACCAGAAGTGTAAAAAAATATGTGCCCAGCAATATTTTTAACATTTGCAATGAGTTTATCTGCCCAGAAAACCCGATATAAAATACTAAAAGCAACAAAAAACATACATTCAGGTGCATTTCCCACGACTTTTCACCAAATATGAAATTTGGCGCCAATTATAAGCTTATAGACTCCAGATTGGGAAGTAGTTGAAAAACTTGTTATATATCATTGGAAAGCCATAGTAAAACTACATACAGGTTACTTGTACTAAACAAACCTGGATCTTAAACAGTGAAAGCTTAATACGGCGTGACAAATTTAGTCGTGTAATATAATACTATTATAACTGCGGTTACGCACAAAAATACATATGTGCTTAAAAACAAACGCGAACAAACGTAAGCGTAAAATAATCTTATAACGCTGGCTTATAACCGAGGATTTTGGGTTCGTTTTGTGCACTTATTTTTGTCCGTGACCATGCAACGTTATCTAAGCAATAAAAATAATAATTTCTTCAAGAACATTGGCTTCAACAAAAATTTATCATGCTTAAGCACTAAATTTACTAACGAAATTTTGAGGCATAAAATGAAAAATTGGCCTACTTATTGACGAACTGCTCGAGCCCTTTGCGCCGTTCTTCGATAAATCCTTCTTCGAAAATACCATCATCGCTGCGAAATGGCAGCTGGCGTTTCAGAGCTTTACCGGGCAAAGGCGGTACAAGAATCTAAAAAGGGTTGTGATTTATTATGTGACAACATACATAATTCTAAAGGTTCTACAAAGAAGACCGATTTATGGTGCCTGCATGTCGTAATGACGGTTACATGAAGACATTTCAAAAAACCAAACGTAAATCATACCAAAAGAAAAAGTTGCACATTTTTATCGTTTCCGGATTCGTGGTTCAGCAGTAATGATATTTCGCCACCGATTTTGTTAAAATACCAAGGTCTATCTTTATTATTTGTTGGGATCGGTCCTCTGTAACAAGGACAGCAAACTTGCGAAGAATCAGCGTTGGTATACATGTGTTTTGAAGAGACACACGACACTACACCGCTCTGTCATGTATAAAATTCGTATTATATGCAGCAAAACGGTTGCAGTAATAATAACAGTAAAAATCAAGCTATTCGTTAAACATATCGTACCTTTTTATGATGTTGTGTTAATAGTTGTGCATGCACTGCTCATCTGTTGGGCGTAAGCTTTCAGTAAGTTTCACCTCATTTTAGTGCAAGAAACAAAAGTAACAGTAGCAATGACCCATAACGCTGGTTAATTAATCGCTAGTACTGCAGCCACCATCGCTTTCTAGCGAGATTATTTTTATGTCTTCCAGAAACCCGTGGTGCTTATTGAAGCCTACATGAGAAAACACAGTTTTTGCGGATGCAAGCCACAGCTTGATCGTTGAGATTTTGTTCCCAAAATATCTGCGAGATAGCAAAATGAGAAAGCTATAAATACCACTGTTATAATGGATAAATAAAAACATTCTTTTTACCTTGCTATCTCGTTCCAGTTCAGACCTTAACCATTCAAAGTCGGAATATCTTCGGCGTACTGAGCACTCTTTTATTTTGAACACAGGTAGATTCGTCTTAAAATATGTTGCTTGTAAAGATTAATCATGCACGTGAACGAATCGATAGCAGGAAAGTAAGTACTTTGAGCACTTGCATAATCACTTGCGTAAACCTAGGCTGCACATGTGAATGCACTAAAACTTAAAAATTACATTTTGTTCGTTCGTATGCGGCATCATTTGAATAGAAATATTAGAAATAAACACGGCAAATCAAACTTCGGAATACTATGAAGTGTGTGTACGTGCGGATTTTGTGCTTAAATGAACACCATTCGGTAAGACAAACAAATTGAAAACGAAGACCATCTTTCGGTGCGCTGTCACTGAATGAACAATATTGTTTCAAACACAGACTGACCTAGGCGATGTCGTTAATTAAAATGTACAAATGTTGAATTTACTCGGGACCGATAAGCAGAATCGTTATGGTGTAATCCACACACAATGTATTAGACTCTCGAAACTACAAAAACTAAAAACCTGGGCGGCATGACATGGGGGCAACAGTCCGAAATTTGGGCTACTGGAATATACCCCAAGGGAAATTTTTCAAGTTCCTCTTAGGGCTACCAGATGAACCATGGAGTCAAAATTATTGTAACTGCCATAAGACTTGAGACACAGCGTAGTTTAACGCCAAATTGCAATTTCGTAGCTAGAATATTTTTGAAATTTTGAGTTACCAACATTACACGAGCACACACAATATATTGATGAACGCAATTACGCCACAATCTAATATATACAACATTAAAGTGCTGAGCATGTCGCGTACGTATGGTTGTGAGGTACAAAGTTGCAACACGAACTATAATTTCTTGAACACTGTACAATATACTACACAACAGCAAAAATCATTATTTGCGTTTTTATATACCAATCTATTTAATAATGAATATTAAGGCCGTGTTCATACTCAGTCCAAACCAATCTATTCCAATTCGATAGGTATATACAACCAAATTCTATATCTACCTTATGCGGGTATGTACGTATATGACATTTTTCCGCAATACTTCCTCTGCTGCTCTTCATCGATTTAACTACGTATGCTTGCTTTGACGGATCGGATGCAATGTAATTAGCGGTATGAATAACTAGAGCTTACCCTCATTTTTATTTCATAATCGCTATAACGATTCTTCCCAACACCGTGAGTAATCGGATTGGTCACCTGAAAAGATCAATTGCAATTTCTGTAATAATTAACGAAAGTAACATAATGCCTAATTTATGTCAGCCGCCACTAAACTTTACCATAAGCATTCTGCCAATAAAAAGTTTAGATCTCATGAGCCAAGTTATAAATCAATTTTGAGCTAGCTCTGCAGCATAGATAATTACAATACCACTCAGCGTATACACGAGTATGGAGCAACAACTTATAAAATGATCCAAATATCAGAAATAATGCTTCAACGGTTGAGGGCATATATACCTACTTGTTGTGCATTTGTGTTTTACAGGCCTATTTAAAACCCATTAACCATCCATACAGCGTGCGAATACAAGTATGACAGCAGAAGATACACAGCTAACGGACTGATCTGCTCTACAGGAAGAGTTCAATATTACCGATAGAGCCTATCGGCTATGGTGATATGACTGCTTTCGCGCATTTTGAGAATCGGGGTCCTATACAAATACGTTGCTGCGTAAATAATAACAATACCGGTACACTATATACATGTATTTAATTGCATAAAATGTTCTACAAAATGAGACACGGAACCCCATCAAATCACGGATTGTAGAGATACAACCGTTTTGTGTATTTTGTGTCTCATGGGCCCATTATAAACCCATTTTGACCCAACCCTTCATAATATAATGATAATAGCAACACTACATGTGCAGCTGCATAGAGGATGAAGTACTGTACAATACAAGACAGTTATACTTAAACAGCTCAAGCGGATGCAGAGATATTGCTATCTTCGTGTATTTTGGGCCACACATTCCCATTAAAAACACAGTTTGACCAAACCCTGCAGCATGCTATTAGCAGAACCGCATGTGCAGCAACATAGAGAATTAAATAGCCTAAAATTAAGACCAATACCCATACATCTCGGACGGTTAAAGAGATACCATACGTAAATTTGCGGACGATTCGAAACTGTTTCGTCGAATACATTCACATCACTCATTAACTAGTGTTGATATTAACGATTTACAACGTCATATAGACGCGTTTAGCGCATGGGCTACTGTATGGTGTATGCAGTTTAGTGTTCACAAATCCGCCTGTTTACACTTTGGACGTAACAATCCCTGCTGTACGTATTACCTTAATGGGGAAGTAATCCCGAACAAAGTTTCTGAGCGCGATCTTGGTGTATTAATATCGTCGGACCTCAAACCATCCAGGCACTGTGCCGACATTGTTCAGCGATCCGAGTTCGTCATGTGGTCCATTCGCCGATCATTTAGATGTCTCAACAAGACTATTTTCCTAATGCTGTATCGATCGCTAATCCGGCCTCGACTGGAATACTTATCTAGCGCCTGGTGCGCATACTACGTGAAAGACATTCAGCTCATCGAGCGGGTTCAGCGGCGCTGTACCAAATTCGTCCCAGCTATAGCCTCCCTGTCTTATAACGATCGTCTTCGTGCTCTTGGTCGACAAACGCTATCAACCCGTCGACATCGTGCAAACCTCATTTTGTTATATAACATGGTCCACGGCAACACTGACTTTCCCATCTACAACTGGTTCGAGTTGATCAGCGGAGCTGGTTTGCGCGGCCACCCCTTCAAATTGCGTCCGCGCATTAAACCGCGATTAGATTGCGCTATGTTTTCTTTTGCGTATCGAATTATCAATAGCTGGAACAACCTACCCGCGACGGTGGTTTGTGCTCCAACAGTGGCGGTATTTAAGTCGCGTCTCCACGGCTCCGGTCACCTGCCTGAACTTTAGCCTGCGCTGTCGTGTCGTTTTGTGCCGTTTCAGTGTCAAGCCGCATTCGTGATACGTGTTCAAATGACGCAATAACCATGCTTTCATAGTATGGTTTTCCGAATGATCGTTGTTCGCTCAAACGACCGATGGTTGTCCGGATCGAAGGTGAATACGAAGGTGAATACTGGCCCTTTTCGTGTATCGTACGTCTCTTGGACTCATTCAAGAACTCACTTTGACCAAACCCTGCAGCGTAAATAACGGCAACCACGACACATCATGTGTAGCTAAGCTACGTACTTATAAGCATAAATTGCTCTACAATATGAGCCCAAATTCACCAATATATGTATATTGGTTATGTACTAAGAAGATACAGACATGGTGGTGTATTTCGGGAAACTGGAGCCCTTCAACAACTTATGGCTAACATTGAGTAGACCAGGTTCCGATTTATGCAAAAAATCACTCAGACCGGTTCCGGCTGATTTCGGTTCTGGTTCACGAATACTCGGTTATGCTTGTTCCTCCAAACTGCCAAAATTATATCTAGTTTCTAGTTTGGAACTGGGGGAAGTGAAATATCTGGATGTGACCCTCTCCGTCCGGTTGAACTGCAGGACCCCAGAATGAGCTGACGGAAAGATAAAGCACTGTAATTCATCAAGACGTCAAAAATGTCCTATTTAGCAAACGAGTGCAATTGTGCGTACACAACAAACGAAAATTTTACACGTGTTTCGCTCCTTATGGAAAATTTCTTAGATTTTTTAGGCAAAATATGAAATAATTCGGATATTTTTAGCTCGTTACGGAAAAATTTGGTAATGTATTGTCACTCAAAACAGTTCCTGGAACACCCGTGGAAGTCAAAATTAATTAAGGGACATGAACTGCGGGGAACCTGGAAAGGTCGATATACTTGAACGACATTTCTCTTTACTTGGAGGAGCAGGGTTCCCGCGGAAATTTGTTAAAATTTATCAGTCGACCCAAAAAATTCCATACCAATCATAACCAATAATAATATAATACCAACAATAAATTTAGGTAAATCGCATCGGTGTCGAACGAACATGTGCGCGCATGTATTTATATGAATGCATTAGATGCAGTGTTGCAACAAATTTATATTCAAAAATTCATCGTTGTGAATAAGTCTGAAAAAGACAAAAATGCTATTAGTCGCAAATAACAAGCAATTATTCAAAAAGTATTTTTGAAGTTTCCAAATTTTTCAGGTTTTTCATGGTTTCCATACCATAACGGCCCAAATTCCGGGTTTTCAATGTTTTCCATACCGAGCGGGGACCATGGAGAAGCCATTTATGTGTATGAATTGAACATAGCACTACATTTCCATTCACAAGTGAGCAGATTTACCTCGATTTCAAGAAAATTAGCTGGTGGAGCATACGCCTCATCGAGCGTTTGTCGTTTTGTAGGCAAACGTTGTGTTGCAACGGACGTCGCCATGCTGGTATTGAATTTTATTACTATTTACAAGTTTTTCTTTTACAGTATACTATATAGTTATATTATTTTTAAAGTGCTGAAAATTATATGTGAATGCTCATTAGTTTACTAGGACGTTGCCGTCCAATGTAAAGTAATATTAAACAAAGCTATCTGGTTAAACAGATGTGCCTATCGGTGAATTATTCAATACGGGTTTAGTTAAGACGAAGTAATGCGTGGACCGTGAAACCAAATTGCATGTTTCAAAACAATGTAAAACATCTCATATATCAATATGTACACAATACGTCAACCTGCGCTACATTTTTACTACAATGCGTCCGTATTGACCGAAAAGCCTAAGGCCCTGTTATATTTATGCATGAAACGTAATAAAGCTATAGAATAACGGTATGCCACCAACTCCCATATGCCTTGAAAGTATAAAGAAGCACTTAACGGACGTTGTCAACACTCGATGGTGCTAATTCCGACAATAATTTATAGTATACTCACAGTCGATGTCACAATTGAGGCGACTGACCAGTGAAAAGAAGATCGTTGTGCAATGCCGTAGTCGCCACCATTTGATCTTGTCGATTGGAATGTTAACGTCCCGGTATGAGCGGATCTGGAAATAGGTACTAACCACAACAGCAGCTGATCATAGATGTGGCAGTGATCCGCAGGCATGGAGCATCCGCTTGAATGTTGCTAGATCCGTGGCCGAGACGACTTCCTCAGGGAGGCGATTCCAAACGCTGATGGTACGGTAGAAGAAAAATTGACGGGCGCAATTCCAGTTAGGCTTGTATTTCGGCCTCAAGCAACGGAAATTATGTCCACGCAACCGATCTGTCGGGTTTGATCAAAAAAGTGAGTGACCGGTAACCCCACCAAGCCGTGACAAAGTTTGAATACATGAAAGAAGTCACCTCGAAGCCGTCTAGTTTCCAGGGTTTGAATACAAAAAATTGCCAGCTATTCCCAGAAGGGTAGCTATGCGAGGCGAGGTACCATGTGGATGACCCGATGTTGTACACGTTCTAATAACTGAAAATCTCGAGCGTAACTTGGTGACCAGACAGTGAAACAGTACTCGAGTATCGGTTGGACCAGTGAAGTGTAGAGCTTTTGAATCATATGAACATTTTTGTTACAGACAATCTTTCGCAAGTTGTAGATGACCAGCTCAGCTCGGCGTACCGTGTCAGCACAATGTTTGGAGCATTTTAGATTGCTGGAAATGGTGACGCCCAAATCCCTAACGTCCTGTTCAACATTGATGTTGACCACCAAGAGTGTAGTTAAAACATGGGTTTGATTGACCAAAGTGAAGAAGAGCGCACTTTTCAATGCTGAAGTCCATTGCCCAGCTTTGGGTCCAGTCCTAGAGGGCATTCAGGTCAACTTCCATATTAGAGACGTCCAGCGCAGTGAGGGACGGGTGCTTAGATATTCTCCTAAACAGCTTGCAGTCGTCAGCGAATTTTAAAAGGGCACCACTAACAGCTTGATATATGAGGTTTACAAAGAACAGAAACAAAGTCGGACCAAGGTATCTGCCTCGGGGGACACCGCTACATACGTTTATCGATTTAGATACAACGTCACCAATGAGAACCCTTTGTGTGCGACAGGTTAGTATAGTTAGTAGGGCAGCATGCCGTATGTCGAAGGGAAGATCAGACGACTCGTATTTAAATCAAGCAAATGGTGCTGGTCACTAAGCTTTGCCTTTCGTTCACTGAACCTACTCTAAATCCTCCAGTATGCGATCTATAACAAACCCTGAATCATTACTAATTCAGCTACGTGCATAGAAATAGACCCTATTCTCTCGTTCAACTTGTGTCCATATATCCCAATTGCCCAATGACGTGCCTTAGACAATGGCATGTCTAACCCCTGAACTAGCGCTCTTATTCAGTGGTAATGGGTATCTCCGACCGCTGGTAGACCGGAACACTCCTTTGGTGGCTAATTCCCTCCTTGTACTTATGTTTTGGGTATCACACGAACTCGCTCTTTACTTCCACCTCTTCCCATTGGCCACCATTGGGGATGTTGGCGAAAGTTTTTGATAGAAACGTGCCACGGACAAGGCCGATAATCGCACATAGTAAAGCTGTTTTTGTCCATTGCAAGCGGGAGAATGCGCCCTTCGTTATCTATTACTACTACCGCACACACGCCAAACCTATTCAGTTCGTTTGTTTTGGAAATTCTAGATATTACAGATATATTTTAAAATTCTATGTCGTGCACGTAGTTGCTGAAATTAACTAGACAATCACTACTTTGTCGATGGTATATAAGAATTCCTAACAGGGCGCAGACAATAATAATTGCCGCAACACGACGTCGCCGCAACTAAAAACAGCCAGTCGCGGAACAGCTACTAAAAATGAAATATATATATGTTCCAAAATATAAAATCCAAACATCGTTTTGTACATCTTCATTTATCCTTATATATCATTTAGTTTTCTACGTAAATTTAGCTTTGATCACTGTTTACTTTGTTAACACTTTCACTTTGGAACTGTAAAAACAAGAGAGTAAGGATCAAAGAAAGCAAGTCATGTTGCAGTTTACTGTAGAAAATACCAAGCTTTCCATCAATAACTTATTGTTCGTCTGCTATGATTAACATCATAATCAGGCATCCGATCTGTTTGGAACTTAGTGTCGCCACTTCAGGTACAGTACAATAATATAGCGGATATGTTGGCTATATATCTTTAGGCAAACTGCACAAGCATATCTATATAATAAAAAGTCATTAACTGATTAAAAAACTAATATCGCATTTTGTACCTAAATTAATGAGATTACATGTGTCCATAGCACAACACACGGTAATTATAAAGAAAAGTACCAACAGTTAGTTTAAAATTGAACCTGTTCAACCAGACATGCATATCAGAGTATGATGGATTCCGCAATAGTACTCAGACCGTAAGTTTCGAACATCGCGCCTATTGCTGTTCGTTTTCGGGAATGGCAACATGGATCAGCGACAAATCACCAGGTTGAAGCTTGTTCGGATGGACTGGCTACAAACCATAGAGCCACCGTGTTGACACAGAGATATTCGACCTAAAATCGTTTGCTAGACTAGGATATGACTAATGGCAACTTCGCAAACATCGCCGACAACGTCCCGTACCGGTTCACGAAAGTCAATGAGGCACAGATTACTGATCGCGACACCATTACCGTATGTACTAAGCAAAAGATGGATGGCGTTCAATGTTGCTTGATTCTGTATCCATTCGATAGTCAAACAGAAGGCATGTGTGGCAATTTTGAGCAAAATCGAGAATAGAAACGTATAGTTTCGGCAGGCAGTGATGGACTACTTGTACGTTGTTATGAGATGCGCAGAATGCTCAACAAACCACTACCTAATATGAAGCAGTCAATTCTCAACTTAGCTAGCCCGGAAAATTGCCTGGGCTCAATCTTAGAGACTGGACGTAAACAACTTCACCTATGACAAATGCGTGATGTTCTCCGATAATCTCTTTAGGAGAAGCTTGCAGAAGACGCATCACCAAACTAGTTTGATTCCGCCTGGGCGAACATGCGAGAAGCTATAATCGACACCCAATAGAAGTACTCGGCCACTTTGTGCGGAAAACACCCGAATAGTTCAGCGAAAACCGAGGGGAGATAAGGGCTGTCATAAACGCCAAGAACATAGCTCATTCCCGATATCTCAGCGATAACTCTGCTTGGAATAATTATGCCCTCGCGAAACCAAAATACTCTCTGCCGCGTGGGACAAGGCGTATGAAAAATGCCCGGTTGTACGAAAAAGATGCACAGCTGTAAAGGCTCACCGGCGAAGGTAAAAGTACAAGAAATATTCTCTGCCCTCAAATCCACGTGTAGACCTCGAACGAATCTAGTCCTTCCAGTGAAAACAGCCGACGGCAGTCATCTTTTGACAGATCTTCTAGATATCACAGAAAAATTGAAAGTCGGATGCGAAACGACGTATCCGTGTGGAGTCCGCCTACACACAAAAAAGCGTGGGGGCTACAGCGAAGAAGACGATGTCAACCGAGCAGTTCGAAAAGACATTCAACAACCATTATGCTGCATCAAGAAGACGTGTTTTTCGAGGCAGGCCTTGGTAACTGGGCGTCCTGGGGTCTGCTACTAATCATCGCCGGCGATATCCATTCTAATCCTGGCCAGCGATGGACCAAAAAAAACGATGAAAGTCAGCACAGATAAATGCAAAAAATGTGGTGAAATTGTGTCATATGCACGATACTCTGTGACATGTACAGGTACACGTGGTCTTTGGTTCCACCAGATGTATGCGAGACTCGCTGCGAAGGAAATCAAAGCTTGGAGGATTGGTAACAAATGGTCATGCGAAACATGTAGAAAAAGCTTGGCGCCGCCCATCTGTAAGAAACCCGTAATGAAACCAACTGCCACGAAAACTAAGAAAACCCATGTACTTCAATGGAACACCACCGGTTTGGGCAAAGCCACAGTAACGGAACTAAAAAGGCTGGCGGAACATCATGATGTAGAGTGGCGCGTAACAATGATGGTAATGTTATGGGCGGCGGCGTGATAACATATGTCAAAAACGGTATCCAGAACGGTGCTGGTGACAGAAATCTCACAATGATCTGACAACAGATACAATCGAAATTATGCTTTACAACAAAGTGCATAATATGAATCTGGTCAACATTTATGTACCACCAATTGTGAATTCCCAGGCGGACAACCGTGTCCAAAGGTTCGACCCAACGTCACTCACATCATACCGCAATACCTTTATCTTTGGTGGACCCCGACGTCTAGCCTTGAAAAAACAAATGCCTTCATTGAAGAATATGCAAAGTTTAGCAAGCTCAATGGTCTAGACAAGGCGGAATGTCGTGCTTTTGAAAGGAAAGTTATGAACGAAACCAGGGAACGTTGTGAAGACCATCGAGATAAACACCTGGGAGAAAAAGAACTGTCTGCTCAGAATTCTCTACTGGCGAGCTAGAACTGGTCATGAACCAGCTGACCTTGAAACGTGCTCCTGGGGAAGATGGAGTATCCAACTATATGTTGCGCAACATACCGAGCGATGGACACACAGCGCTCCTGGAACTTTGCAACATGTCATGGAAAAGGGAAACTGTGCCAGCAAAATGGAAGCAAGCTCTGATTATCCCAATTCCAAAAGTTGGGAAACGGATGGACGACCCAGCTTTATACCGACCAATCAGTCTTACATCATGTATCTGCAAAATTGCGAAGAGCCTTGTAAAAACCGATTCCAATACTGGTTAGAGTGCAACGGAAAACTGTCAAGCGGGTTTTAGAACTGGACCATCAACAGAGGATCAAGTGCTGTGGATGACACAGAACATCCCTGACAGCCTCCAGCAAAAAACAACTGTCCTAGCTCTTATAGACTTCGAAAGGGCCTTCGATAATTCTGGAGAATTGGTCTGCTCAGGAAGCTGATAGACACAGCAATCAAAAATGCTTTGCTCAGTGGGTTGCCAATTTTCTGAGCGAGAGAACTGCCATGATACAGTTTGAAGGCAACTGCAGCAAATGAAAGCCGCTACTTGCCGGTGTTCCACAGTGCGCGGTCATATCGCCACTGCTGTTCCTCATTTTTATTAAGGACCTTTCTAAAGGCTTTCCAGGTTCTGTAAATGATAGCCTATTTGCTGATGATCTGAAGCTCTGACGTGAATTACATCAAGGCGGAAAGAAAGGTGCAAGAAACCCTGATAGCTATTGATAAATGGACAAAGCAGTGGAAGATGGAAGTAAATGTCAGGAAGTGTGAGAGCCTCCTGTTCACGATGGACCCTCAAGAACGTGGAGCTAACCCAAACCTGCATTTTGGTGCAATGTACATCCCAGCTGCCGAATGTGTCAAACGTGTCAACGTAATGAGATGCTCACGGGGAAAGTCATGGCGTTGCAAGCTGGAATATATGAGAACCATTTATCTGGCGTACCTTAAATCGAAGATTGACTAATGTGCTGTTGCATGGTTGCCTTTCGTTGCCACGACTTACGTGAACAGTCTGGACGTAGTACAAAGGCAGGCGGCAAGGGCAGCTACTGGTTTAATGCGCTCTACTGCAAGCAGGGGTTCCCAAAAATTAATTGGCCTCTTGTCAATCAATTATTTCGCCGCCAATCAATTAATTGTAATTGGTCGACTTTGCCAATCAGTTATTGCAATTAATTGCCAATTATTTTTATATAAGAATTTATTATTATCATTTATTTATTAGGTATTATTATTCTTATTATTAATATTATTTCACACTTATTCGTTTATTAGGTGGACGTTCTTGAATTCTTCGGTTTTTGTATCTGAGCTGGACAAAATACACCAAACCCAAACATCAGTGATGCCAAAAATGTTATATTTAGCGCCAAAAGATGTCCAGTGTTTGGGCATTTATTTTTGGCCCTTTTTTAAAATTAACTTTCAAAATAAACCGGAACACAACATTGTTACAAGAACACTTTAAAGGAGACAAATAGTAAATAATACTAGAAAAAATTTGACCAGTTAAAAACATGATAAAGAAAAATTATGTTGACGAAAACTTTTACGCTATTGCTGAAGCAACTAATTATTCATTCCAAAACCGCTTATTTGCGCTCAGGAACAGCTGCATTTCCAAATTTATTGGTAAGAGCCTCTTGCGATAGTCATTGAACGCATAGACGGCGCGACTAAACAACCGTTCTAAATGATTTGAGGTCGGCAATATAAACTAAAATTATTTTTGCACAAATAATTGCAGTTAATTGGACGGTAGCCAATCAATTATGTAATTATTTTTTGGCAACCAATCAATTAATTGGTCCAATTAATTGGCAATTAATTGTTGGCCAATTAATTTTTCGGAATCCCTAACTGCAAGAGTGCTGCTGGAAAAGGAAACTAACTTGATTCGTATTGCAAATTCAAGAAGCAAAAGGCTGCGATTGCCTACCCGCAATCGCGAAGTCGCCATATGGAACAGAAATCGAACTGAGAAGAGCGGCTGGTCGAAACTACTCCAGTTACCAAGCTGAAATCGTTGCGATCGACCTCGAATTGGACTGGAACATTAATGATTTCACACCGATGGACGAAGTCAAAGCTGCTATTCGTATCTTCACAGACTCGAAAAGTGCTTTAACTCACATCTCAAATGACCCGGCTAAATTTCAGCGCTCAATAGAAAGTATCATCTGGTCAAAATTACTGAATATCAGCAGAATGCCATACAAGCTCACTTTCCAGTGGGTGCCAGGACACAGCGATGTCGACGGCAACGAAAAAGTGGACCAAACGCAAAAGCTGGAAGATACGAGCCTTAAAACGAAGTGTCATTCAACGCCGAAACTGCAATTGCCATAATCAAGCGTAAAACCAGGGCAAAGTGGCAATCAGAAGTGACACACAAGCTGTTTGGAAACAACACTCCAACGCTATCAACCCAAGAACGAGAGATACCGAAGTATGGTCGCACGATTCTTGCTCAAATAAAGTGTCATGGCCATAGCCCATTACTCGGAAAATACCTTCACCGAATCTATGCCAAGAATGACACTTCATGTGCTGACTGCGGAGCTGATATCGATGATGAAAAACACTTTATTGAAGACTGTCCTGCATTAACCCCTGCGCGGTTAAAGTATCTGTCTATAACAGCCAACGCTATCAACCCAAGAACGAGAGATACCGAAGTATGGTCGCACCATTCTTGCTCAAATAAGGTGTCATGGCCATAGCACAATACTCAGAAAATACTTTCACCGAATCTATGCCAAGAACGACGCTTCATGTGCTGACTGCGGAGCTGATATCGATGATGAAAAACACTTTATTGAAGACTGTCCTGCATTAACCCCTGCGCGGTTAAAGTATCTGTACATAACAGCCAATGCAAACGACCTTTGGCTGCGTCCGAAAGAAGTCTTCGAAATGCTGCAACAGCGGGCGGCTTGCCCGACGTCAATGACCAGTGGTTGCGACGATGGAAACAACACGATTGAAAGAGCACTCCAAACAGCTTCTAAAATAACGAGAAGCAGCAGATCCTGCCGTTGTGGCAAACATGGAACCTCATTCAACAGAATTACAGCTTTGTTCCTTAAAGTCGCCCGGGCCAAATAATATACAAGCAGAATTGCTGAAGGCCGGTGGAACCTATCCTACATTTTCCAAATCCCCCATATTAGTGACATTTTCCTCCAGGTCAGCCCCAAACTCGGCCAAAACCAACCATGTTCAACTACATCCAAAAATTTGATGTCTCAAAATTTGTGCATTTTGTATGTGAAATGTTTTTAAAACATTAATTACCCCAGATTCTAATGTTAAAAAGGCGTTTTAAATTCTGAAAATTCTTGTATGACAGTAAAATTACGTACATCAAAACATGGAAATATTGAACATTTTTAAGCGAAATTTATTGTCCCCACTTTAAAATTTCTCCCGAGAATGAATCCCGAAGTCCCCCACTTCTCGGCGGGCTGTGGACAGGCCAGTAATGCACCGGCTATTTCAGCTTTTAAACCTCTGCTGGGACGAAAAACGGATGCCCGACAATTTTAAAGACTTCCGCATCGTTGTTGTTTACAACAAAGAATGAGAAATGAGTAATTGTCACCGTGGAATCTCGCTCCTCTCTATCGCTGGCAAAGCCTTAGTCAAGACGCTGCAAAACCTACTGAAAATGCTTTTCAAAATGGTTTTACTCGAACGTCAGTGTGTTTTCAGAGCGGGCAGATCCACATGTGACATTGTTTTCAACCTTATGCAGTTCCACAGAAAAAGAGATCGAACAACAGCCGCTCTACTTCGTTTTTTTTGTTGACTTTTCGTCTCTATTGCGTATGATACAAGCTCCCTTTCACTACTGAGTACGGAATCAAGCGAGGTTGTGTATTGGTGACGACACTGGTCGCTCTGTATCACGCAATGATGCTCGAATTCGTCAGCTAGAAGACCGACAAAGGTGTCTATTTACGCATTCGTCTTGATGAAGGCCTGTTCAATCTCGCCAGATTGAAGGCTTCCACGAAAACCACGTAGAATTTTTGTGAGAGAGCAGCTTTACAAAGATGACTCAGCGCTATCTTCCAGCCTACTCGACATACAAGAGATAATCAAAGCATTCAGTGATATAGCAGCTAGTTTCGATCTTCGCATCGATACTGGTAAAACAGAACTGCTATAGCAACCATCCCTCGCAGCAAATGCATGGAAAGCAGCCTGCAATACGAAATATCTACTTGAGTAGGTTTGTTTCAAATAACTCAATAGAGTCAGAAATCAAAGGAAGAGTTTAACTGGAGTTTGAAGCGTTATACACTTTCAATGATCGGCTACGGTCCAGCCATAACATCAAACTGCAGACCAAAATCAATATGTACATTGCTGCAGCTCTACAATGTTTACTGGTCGCAACGTAGACGCTGGTATTCCGCCAGTAATACCTCCGAACAGTTCGGACGTGTTCAGCTCTGCCATCTTCGCCAGATTACGAACATCACATGGCAAGACAAGATATCGGATGTCGATATCGTCCCACAAGCATTATATATATACTATGGCAAGCGTTGAAGCACACGTTACCACAGCGCAACTCAGATGGGATGGTCACATTTCCAGAATGCCACAAGAATGACTACCCAAAAAGTGTTGCACAGCGAGCTTGAACACGGAAAGCGAAAATATGGTGGGCATAGGCTTATGTTCAAGGATGCCATAAATACATGACATCATGGGAACAGCCGACAACTGACAGAGCAGGGTGGCCTAACTCACAATGCCAAGCGAGAGAATCTATGTCTTTTCTCGCACTTTTGTTATAAATCATTGGTCTGTATTTGTTGGCATCATGTCGCAGACCCTTTTATACATAGACACAATATGTGCAATTAATCAATCGCAAGGCAGCAAACTGCAATTCATAATTAATTTAAATAGTTTACCAAGTGGAGCCGCAAGCACGACTGCAGCGATTTCAATGCAGTGCATATTTTGGGGTTTTATGAATGGATCAGTTTTTAGGTTCGAACAGAACTTAATAATATCGAATATATTAATTGTGATATCGCCAAGTTCACAATGCAGGAGGTGCTGAATTGGCGGATCAGAGCTGCGCATATTAGAAATACTCTGGAGAAATGGTTACTAAAAATATTACCACAAGGTTGTTCATCAGAAACAAGCACATCATTATTAAGTAAAGGTCCGCAGCTGGACTTTGATTTCAGAGAGGATCTCGCACACGCCCTAAAGTTTTTTGTTGGTTACTTAGTTGTTTGCAAGATTACACGGGTGTCTTGATTTTGCTTGCATGATTACGGTGTTGGTTAAATTAGTAACTTGGCGGTAATGTAGCCAGGATGTATGTGAGTGTGAACGCAAATACCCAGGATGAGCACTTTTCTGTCTTCTTATTGCAGCCCATGTATCGTTAGCCCAGACAGGACGACGATTATCTTTATTAGCTGAGGCTAGGGGCAGAATTTATCAATAGCAGATAGTATATTAGTTTTAAGCATGTTCCATCAATATTAAACAGATATGGGATCGTAGCCAGTAAGTTTTGTAGATAAGTAATCTTTGAAACTAGGCCAATTAACACAGCGCCAGCAAGGCCTTAGTCGTTTTGTGCAGATATTATTGCTATAACATGCTATAGTAAACAAGACACTGGAGTGATCACTGGATCCGAGCGAAGACTCGTTTCAACATTGTTAACAAGCCAGCACGGGAACCCGCACCATCACCAACAGCCTGCAGACCTACATCCAAGGACTGCGCCGCCTACCTAGCCCCCAGCAATATACTCACGCAACGGTCAACCACCATAACCGCCAATTCCTTAATCATGACAATCCCGAGTCCCATACGCAAAACATTGATGGTCTCTGGGGAAATTTGAAAACCTTCATTCGGCGACGCCAAGGTGTTCCTCATAGCCTATTCCAACGAACCCTTATTGAATTTCAATGGCGACGACAATTCGCTGAAAATGTTGTCGGTACACTCATTGCCCAAATCGAAAACATGTATCGCGTCTAGAGGCTAGTTCCAATGTCTGTAATAGGTTTCCTTATAGAGTTCTAGATTAAGCCTAAGCCTAAGGCTAAGCCGGGGGCTGCTGCCCCGAACCCCCCGCACCAAGCCGCTGCGCTGGCTAACTGCCACGGTTTTGGGTGCACAGTACTGGAGCTTCATGGCCTGCGTTTGCCGGTGCAGTATTTCAGGCTACCCTAACCTAAGCTTCAAGCTTACCCTAATACTGAGCCCAGTCTAAACCTAATTTCCAAACATCAAAATATCCATTTTTCGCTTGCATTCCCGATATCGGGAACCATATATTCTTGTGACGGACATGCGTCACACCCCATGCATCGCCGTATAGCCCATTGCATTTTCTATAGCATATCCAAAATTGAACGCAATCGGTCAATCCATACCAAAGTTATGTCCAAAAAGGTCAAAAAACCAAAATCCTTATTTCTAAAAAATCCGACCCCTGAAATTGGGCCCCTCTCCTAAACCCCCTTGAAGTGCTAGAGGTCTGAAACCTTTTCCACTGGAAAGAGCAGGAAAAATTGGCCCATGGAGGGTTAGGAGAGGTGACGATGTTAAGCGGAGCTTCAGCAAAAAATTTGCCAAAAAACCTCTATACCCCAAAAAATCCAAATAACATGAACAATAATTTAGCATCATCAGGAGGTTATACCTGAAAAGGGGCGACCCTGATCTCGAAGAGATCTCTTTTGGGGGTAAGAGATGATTGGGGGTCCAGAGACTATGGGGGCTATACTGAAAAGATGGTGGGCACCTTCTCTAATTTTTCCCCCTCAGCCCAATCAGGGCCCATTATCTTATGCCAGTAATATTCTACTACAGGCTTAATTCATTAAGCCAACAACACATATACTCTTGGATGATAACACTAGTATGCTTCATGTGACACCCGAACAATCGAATATGAGTCTTGACACCGAGTACTTTCGTGGTTTTATCTTAGTAAACTATGTGATCTTAGTCCTGCAATATACCATCCGCGCCTCTCCAACTTACGCCGGAATCACGTGCCTGAAAGCTTGAAGTAACAAATCAAAAGCAAAAGCGCATGGAACTTCTACTATAAGAATGTTCCAACTATGCATGCCATTCTTTGCGTGTACGACAGAACTCAAAAAGGAAGTAAACCAAGAAAACCCACGAATACAACTAGACAAACGCACTCTAACACTGGCTGAACAAATTCAAACAAAAAACAACAAATTATACAAAACAGCATTAATCACGTGACATGTGATTCATGCTTTAGGAATGTTTTAGAAAAAAACTGAAAAAGGGGATGGGATACCATATTTTACAAAGGACGAAAAATAGGGGAACCTGTCTAGCTATGTCATTCTGGGGGCTTAACGACCCGAAATAATATAAAAATAAAGATAGGGGTGGTTTTGGACCTATAACCGCGTACTTAGCTTAGTAGACCCCCTACTGTCGAGGGTTCCCAAGTCTAGTTGGGGTCCTAAGCCTTAAATTTCAAAAATTTTAGTTTAAATTTTATTTTTTTATTATATTTTTCCCTACCAAAATTTAAATTTCAAAACTTTAAATTTTAAAATTTATTTGTTTTATTTTACTAATTTGCATAAATGGTTTCAATTTTCCTATTAGCTAACCTATGCTTAGGAAGTTTTAATTTAATCAATCTTGCTCTAGAGATCATAGAGTTCGGTCGACAGTGTTTCGCCGCGCTTTAAAATGAGTTTTGTTTAAACGGCTTCATTTCATAGTATTGGTTACGTAGCTATTTACTACTTCCGCTTGTATGCTTAACCGGAGTTGTATGTGAAACGGATGGGAGTAAGAAAGGCTTTATCTAGTGCTTGTTTAGATCGGTATAGCACCTCTGCTTGTGATTTTTATACCACTGCGCAAGGAATAGCGCCAGGAAGTGTTCCGGCTCGGTATTTTAGTGCACAGAAGTGCACGGAGTTAATCATGTGTTGGCTTTTAATTAAATTGGAGCTACGAGCGTACTGCGATACAGAGCCTTAACGATGGCACACTACACAAATAAGTATCATTATTCAAAGCATTAGATATTTAGTAATATTAATTAATCTCAGTAAAAATCAATGGCATTGGGACAAATAAAAGTAACTAGGCTTAGTAATATATAAAAAATTCGGCTCATAGTGTCGAGTAAGTAATACCAGGGCGAGAAGATTAATTGGGTCCGAGGCTAATACCACCAAGCACTGCTTGTTAGGTCTGCCAGCTAATCGGGGGTGGCTCAGCAAGTTGTGTTATTCTTGAGTAGACCGGTTGAGTAAGGGAACGGATTCGAATACCCCCTCGAGCCACCAGTAGATTTCAACTACTACTTTGGGCCAGCCAATCGGGAGCCTGGGATCTCTCTTGTGTACGGCAGCCAATCGTGTTCTGCACAGAGTAAGAAACTTCACCTGTTTAGTAGTCGACCGCTACTATTCAGTCTTAATAACCGGGTCTGCTTGCCAATCGGGAGCGGCTTGTTAAATGCTGGAACGTATTAGCGTAATACTACGGACCAAAGTTCAGGTAATTATAAAAACGTGCGTCGACAACCAATGGGGTCGATTGTACCAACCTAACAAGAGGCTTCTTACAATTAACGATAACTTAACCTTAACCCTAATAGAGCTAGGAACAACAGCAGTGACAATATCTAAAATCAGGTTAAGTATCTGGCGTGTTTAGAAGTGTCGTCTAAGAAGAAGCACTAAAAATAATGTTGCGTGTTGGAATTGACGGCTACTACTAAATTATTCAAGTCCAAGCTGTATTCTCGCCCGCGTATTGCTCACTCGACTCCAGGAGCCGAAACTTTTAACGTATTACCAAGCGTATTTATAGTTATTATACTATCGCTCCTACTAAGCTTATTGCCACTTTGATGCTTACGTTTTTCTTGGGAATTAATAGTACTAACATAAGTAATATAATTTATTAATTACTTAGTTGTGTAGCTCGGCTATCCATTTACAAGGTACTCCAAAATCAAGAATTATAAATACAGCTCCGGTTCAGTTTGAACGAAATTCTTTTATGTATACCGACTCATAACTTCGCCACAAGTAGGCTAAATCTAAATCTAGAAGCATAAAACCACATACATATCAACATTCAAACTCGAATCTGTTACTCGGTGATAATAGATAAGCGCCGCCGTTGAAAGCGTAATGCTATGACCTGGCTATTAGCTAAGAAACCAATTCCAAGAATGAATATGCCTGCCAGGCTTGGTCACCCTGCCTTAAGAGGGACATCGATCTATTGGAACGGGTGCAACGAAGGGCCACCAAGCGCGTGTATGGCATGAGCCATCTGCCTTATGAAAATCGCCTACGTTATCTTTCACTTCAAACTCTAGAAACAAGGCGCCGTCGAGCTGATTTGATTCTTACATACCAGCTGTTTCATAACTTACTAGAGTTTGACTGGTCAAACCTATTTGTGCTCAGTGGATTTAGCCTTAGGGGCCACCATCTCAAAATTGCCAAGCCACGATGCCGATTGAACTGCCGGTTGCACTGCTTTGCTGCTCGTGTCATTTCACTTTGAAATTCATTGCATCAACACGTCGTCGAAGCCCCGTCTTTGACCAGCTTTAAACGTCGCCTCTATGTCTCAGCGGCACTAGGTGAACTGTAATGTTCTTTTCTCTGCTGTGTTCTTAATTCATTTAGCCAATCAGGCTGTCCCCTGGTGTTGGGGACCCGACATACCGACTGTGCTATGCTCAACCGCTCTGTCACTGCCCTCAAAGATGAAGCACAGTCCTAGCACGAACTAAATTAACAAAAACAACAATTGTTGCGCCGCATAAATAAAACATTAGTTCTCTCGAAACTGCCGTATTCACCGAGATTCAAACCAACACTGAAGATTAAAACTAAAAACAAGATTAAGTTATTGAGTGGAACAAGCGGGTTTTATGCAAATTAGGAAATAAAAGAAAACAAAATTTATAAATCTTTAAGTTTTTGGAAAATCCATGAATTTAGGGAAACATATAATAAAGGATTTAGTTAAAAGAAATTTTAACCCTAAAACGTAAATTTTTATCCCCGGGACCTAGGTAGCCTATTAGACCCCAGACAAATATCACACCTACACTCAGCTGTCCACCCCAACTTCACTGCAGATATAAACCGCTTGATAGTGCCAAAATATATATTAAACACATCAGACAGCGAAAATGTAGTTGAAGTTTATATATACCTAATTCCTGGTGACCTGTAATATATTCTGGCAATTAACCTTACAAAACTCTCTATAAAGCATAAAATATGCACGCTGGACACTAGCTATACACTACATGGCTTCAATTAATGAACGACAACAAAAAGGAAATTGAACTTCAAGCTCATGGGCATACATGCCGGCAGGGGGAGGGGGGTAACCCCCGCTCCCGAGGGCGAAAAGCCAGAGGGAAAAACCCCGTGGGGCTGGGGTGCGCAGCACCCCCCGTTCCCCCCCCCCCTCCCCCGAAGGGGGCTTGGCGGCTCCTCGACGAGTTTCGAAGTAGGACCTTAGTGCAAAACCTTGGAAAGCTTGGAATGCTTCGAAAAGGGTTTGCATTTTAATAATTTTTCTGCAAAAACTGCACTCATACGGAAAAATGTGCCTGCGAGGACCAAAAAAATAGGTCCTCACGACAAATCCCCCTTAGGAAAATTTGGCCGGCCAGGGGGGTTACCCCCCTGGGATGGCCTCGACTCCCCCCATGGGGGGCCTCTACCCCCCACGGCATTACCGACCGCCGACATGTATGCTCATGGGGCTGGTAATGGAGGTATCAGCAGTACAGCTACTGCATCCGCTGCCACTTTACGTGGAGTATCAGCGCCGCGACTATCACTCCCGCTACCCCTCTATGGGGTGTCAGTGCCACTGCAACTACTCCCGCTATGCTTCTACGGGGACTCTGGCTTCAAGAGGCCTCATTTCTAGAACGGAAAAAATTTATTATATATCTACAATGCTTCCACACAATGCTGTCTATATCGTTCTATTGGGGAGTATCCGACACTGTAATCTGACTGTTAGATCAGGCGTCTCGGACGCCGCTGCTCTTAACTTGTAGCGTGGGGCCTCGGAAGCTGAACCGTAAAGAGGAATTAGGACGAGCTTGCCGCGACATAGTCCTTAAACCGACAGGCACCGAAGGCGTCGCACTTGCATTAAGCGGGACCGAGGAAGCATCACCCCTTTCCTCCGCGTTGTAGATATGCTGGCCCCTTCTGGGATGACGCTTTCCCTTTTTCTACAGACCAAGATATTCTGACTGGCGGATCCAGGGTCCTGGAATTTCTAACGGCGGAGGAGGAGGGCTGATCACTGTCTGAAAGCATCGCATCCTCTCCAGAAGTGGCGCACAAAAATGTATTTACTAAGTGCTTAGTTTTCATACAAGGCGTTTAGGTCGTCACTGAATCTTTGCCACCATTACCACAGTAGCAAACTTCGAATGAAACCATAGTAGGAATATTAAATATCTTTCAAATCATGGTAGGGCCAAACGCAAATCCAGATGGATTTGCTATCTTTGATGTCACCACTCATATTATTCAATGTTTCGTACTATAAAAGTCAACACGAAAGGCTGATTCACTATGAGCTGTGCCACAGGTTTCACGAAGCCTCACACAGCAATCGCAACACGATACATGCAAAAGTGCGCCACACGACAAAACATTATTAAAACAACACTTCACAAGTTGCGCAGTTACAATTTGGATTAGTGGGTAAAGTTGATCGATATCATATTTCACATTATAACGAACTGTCTCAATTGGTTCCTTTTCGGCCATAGAGGCAACAGTAACAATCATTCATTTTACATCATAGTAGGGAGTTATTTGTTAATGTTAGACTGGTCAGCTAAGTCTCAGAAGCGAGTACATTACCCCAATTATTGCCGATTTTACACCGCCTTTTGATAATCTTTGCTAACATATTTCTGGCACCTTCGTCGCTTGGCGAGCAATGGGGGTTTCGGCGAGCGGAGTTTCCACCGGACGGTAAATTTGGCTTGTAGAGTCCGGCTATTTAAACGATAACCCCAACACGTCGTGCGGCGCAGACGCTGCACATTTTGGCAGCTGCACTCTCCCTTTCCTTTTCGAGCGTTGGATGCGCGCGGAAAATTTTGTCAACAGTAGGAGAAATAAGCAAAAATTGTATGAAATTAGTGGAAAATTGGACAAAATCGCGGGAATAATTGGCTAAAATTTATGAAAAATCGAAGGCAAACAAACAAAAATAGGACGAAGTTGGAAAAAATGGGGAAATTGAAAAAATCGGGGGGAAATAGGCTAAAATCAGGAAAAATTGGTAAAATTGTGACATTTAATAATTTTTAGTCAGAGCGCCCTTAATAATTTTTGCCAAAGGATGTTTGATTTGGAGATGGGCATGGCACCCAGCCCCACTGTAGATGCGCCACTGCCCATTCGACACCTATAAAACTTGTGAACAAAATATACTCTTAACTTTGTTTTTTGGATTCGAATCTCATATCATAGCTAGCAGAAGTTTTCTTCATTACATTTTAAAATTAAATTTGGGAAAGTTGGAAATGGAAACCTCAGTTGAGCTTCATGCGGCGCCATTTCCAACTTCCACTTTATTACAAACATAAATAGACAGACCATATTATGATTAACAAGTCAGTGAATATATACATGTATACAATTTATGCACATACACAGTCAGTAGTTGAAATACAAAACAAAACGTAAGCTATATAAATGTTGAAGAAATCTGCAGTTAAACAAGTGGAAATTGGAAATTAATATATTTCCGGTATATATTGTCACGGGTTTAGCAGGCTCACTGGACCCGGGGCTTAAATCACAATTTTTTTCAGTTTTAAAATTTCTTTTTCACCAAATCATTTATTATATGATTCCCTAAATTTGTTTCTTTCAAAATTTAATTTTTTATAAAGTTTTAGTTTTAACTTCCTAAACTAATTGCATAATTTACTTTTGTTTTTATAAGCTATATCTAAGTTAGTTTCAGTTTTAGTTTTATTGTCAGTCATGATCTGGACTTGGCGGAAGTTGAGGCAGTATCGAGGCATCGTCTGATTATTTATATTGTTGTTTTATCTTGATGCGCACTATCAATATGTTACTTAGCTAATAGGTCCGGCTGGCTTTTATTACGTTGATTTTATGCTTTGAATTAGTTTTGCTTCTACGAGTGGCTTGAACTGAGATACTAGACTGAGGTGCTTGTGGTTAAAGGACCTATAGGATATTTTTATTCGCTCTACTAGTCGGGTATATGGTTAAAGCTAAGAATTGCGTGTAGCGATACGTCTGATATTTGTGCAACTTATGCTATAGAGAAGGAGCTTATACTCGGCCCTTGTATTACTTGGTCCGTGTCTCAGAAAAGGCGCCTATACTCGGGCCTTTGATCGGTTATTTAATTGCAAGGAAACGCCTACACTCAGGTTTCCGGTTTCGTTATATTTTGTGTAAATAATGGCTGATTCTCGGAGCGCAAAGAATGCGCGAGATTAATCTTCTACTTAAAGCCGAAAAGATTACAGCAGGACATGGGTAGTTGAGTAGCGGTACAAATATATACTCCCAATCCGTTATAATCTTAATTAGTAATATCTTCCTTATAAAATCGAAGTGAGAAGTGGCGATAAAGTAACTAGGGGCGATAGAATAAATAACTTAGGGCTAGTGATATTAAAAATTTCGGCCCCTTCGTGTCGAGTGACTGTTTACCAGGGCGAGAGTGCAGGTGGGTCTCGAAAATAGTACTGCTACTTGTAAAGCTTGGCAGCCGTCCGGTGTCAGTGTAGCAAGTAGTACTATTCTTGAGCAGACCGGGCGAATAAGGATTTGGTTCGGCCGACCAAAATCTTGCGTATCTTATACCCAATTACCAGTATAGTCATCCGTCCGGGGTCATACGTTGAGAAACTTCAAATGCATAGTAGTCGACCGCTACTGTCCAGTTTTAATAACGTGGTTCGGCAGCCATCCGGTATCGGCCTGTACAAAATAAGTGGCATTATTATTAGCGTAAATCTAAGGTCTAGGTTGAAGTAATTAAATGCTCACATTGTTGGCAGCCGTCCGGTGTCACGGTGTAAACCCACTAGCAGGGAGTAACCGGAATTGCGGTTCCGGTTCCGGCGAAAATCGTGTTCCGGTTGCGGTTCCGGTTCCGGCGAAAATCGTGTTCCGGTTGCGGTTCCGGCAAAGGGTAAAAACCATATCGGAGCCGGAATTCCGGTTTAAAAATTTTGTTTGAAATTTTCCACGTTTTTTGCTTCATCCTGTAATCCAAACATATGTAATATATATTATACCATGATCAAGCTCCAATACAACCAAGCAAAAGAAAAGATTAACTAACCAATTTGCCGTGTGAAACGTAAGTAGGGCACATAATTTGAGCAGGAATTTTTCATAATAAATTGCAGGAGTTTGTTAAATCAAAGCCAGGTCGGTGCAAAATTTGAGCAGGAATTTTTCATAATAAATTGCAGGAGTGTGTTAAATCAAAGCCAGGTCGATTCAAAATTTGAGCAGGAATTTTTCATAATAAATTGCAGGAGTTTGTTAAATCAAAGCCAGGTCGATACAAAATTTGAGCAGGAATTTTTCATAATAAATTGCAGGAGTTTGTTAAATCAAAGCCAGGTCGATGCAAAATTTGAGCAGGAATTTTTCATAATAAATTGCAGGAGTTTGTTAAATCAAAGCCAGGTCGATGCTTGTAGCAGCTATTTTACACATCCAGAAGTCTGTGGGATACGTTTGAATTAAACCGGTCCAACTCGGTAACAGAGTATGGCTTACGCAGAAGTACTTAGGGTATGCTTGGCTAACATAGATTGTGTCAAGCACCTGCCAGTGCGCTTGTAAACTTGGTTAAATCAGTCTAAATTGAAGTAAACTAACGTTATCTGCAACGCAGCTGGAAACTGCTTTCTTGGTAATGAACTGTATTTATTGAAACTGTGCTAGCAGCATCACAGTGTGTCTCATTTATAGCGTTCTGATTAGAAAGTTATCATCATTATGATCTAACTGACGGGCACTGTTTGTCTAACGCTAGCCTAAACAGTGTCTCTGACCACTGATCAGAAAATTACCTTCTACCTATTATTTTCTCTTAGAATCATATAAACCAATAATTTTAAGTTTCCTACAGAAGAACATGCAACAAACGTATGTGTAGTAAAGGGATGCGACTGGAGACAGAGCGAAAGTGTGTATTCTACGCTCCAAGCTTTGTAAGCACATTCGATTTGACGCAGTATATGCAATGGTGTATAGTGGAAGACATTTTTTGCTCCGAATGTCCAAAAACCGATATATTTGATCGATAAATAAACATTATTAGCTTCCTCAGTCTCTTTAAAGTTTCAGAAAGGCAATAATACCATCGCAATGCATTAAGTTTAATGTAAAAGTTACTTTTTAATGCGTTTTAAATCCACTATACCTTCATTTCTTCCATCATCTGTTTTACTATACATAAATTTCGAAGACCAAGTTCCGGATCCGGTTTAAATGAACGGTTCCGGTTGCTGGTTCCGGTTCCGGTTATTCCCTGCCCACTAGGGATTTAATAATGTAACAGTTAACATAAATCTTAAGCACTATCGCTCACTCATCCCTTAAACATTAGTTGTAACTTAGGGTTAAGGACTAGGCCAAGTACTAGGCAGCTTTAGCTTAACCTAAACCTAAAGTATTACATAGGGATCGTCAAGTGTACTGAAATCAGGAGGTACATATAATCGTTTTTTGTTTCGTTTTGTAGAGTAATTAATCCTCTATGTAACTGCAAATGGTATGCTGCTATAGTCAGAGCTGGGTCAAAACGGGTCAAAGCAGAGCTCATGTGGCCAAAGATACACAAAAATTGTATATAATATTTTCACATCCGCTCGATTGGAGGTATATAGGCGTTTGTCTCCGTCTCAATTTGTAGATCAATTTGCCCTCTGTGTAGTTGCACATGGTTTGCTACTATTGTCATTATTTACGCTGTAGGATTGTGTCACGCGGTTTTGAAATGGGCCCATGGGACCCAAAATATACAAAAATGGTAATAATTCACAACCACTCGACTGAAGTATATATAGGTGTTTTTGGTTTCGTTTTGTAGATTAATTAATCCTCTATGTAACTGCTAATAGTATGCTGCTATTGCCAGAGCTGGGTCAAAGCACGTTTCCCCCATGGGCTCATGTGGCTAAAAATACACAAAAATAATATGTATATATATATATCTTCGCATCTGATCGATTCGAGGCATATGTAGGCGTTTGTATCGGTCGAAATTTGTAGAGCAATTTATGCAAATGGTTTGTTACTATTGTCATTATTTACGCTACAGGGTTGAGTCACGCGGTTTTGTCATGAGCCTATGGGAACCCAAAATACACGGAAATGGTAATAACTCCACATCCGCTAGAGCAATATAGCTGTTTTGAGTTTCATTTTATAGAGCAAAGCATCGTTGGTTGTGTAAGTTGATACTCAATATTAGTGTTGTACCGAGACAAGAATACTACCAGGGCGGGGCCAGCCTGACGGGCCGTACCCGAGGCTAAGCTTGCCCCGGCCGAGGCCGGACCTGGGCTGGCCGAAAAGTACTATGTGTTCGATTTGCCAGCGCTTATAGAGTATATATACGTAACACATATATATACGTACATAGATCCCGACAGGGGTGGGAGGGAGTAAAATCCTGCCTGGGAATCCGGACCCCACACCCTCGCAGAGTGAGGTGAACTCATAAGCGAGAATTTGACGCCGGCCAGCAAAAAATAGGCCCTCACTACCGTACCGATTTCCTCATCGTAGAAAATTTCGCCGGCTGTTGGGTTTTACCCCACTGGCACGTATGCATCGTCGGCATGTATGCGAATATACCAATAACCAAATCATTGTTTAATTACTATTCCTAAAAAACCATATCTGAATTTTGTCTATATACGTAATAATCTTGTTGAAATATCAAAAACTCAACACAAATTGTTTCATCATTTTTGTTTATTTGTTTCATAAAATGTACGTTGTGAGCTAAAGTTCACAGTTTCAGGAAGGTGCTGTGGAATTTGCACTCTCCTAGTTAGCAGCAAGCTTATATCTTCTCTTCAGCTAAAGCTCTAGATTGTTTATCTGTTATACTAATTTGGTACCAAAAATATGTTTTCTGAAACAGTAGTCCCGGCACCTAAATTTTACTCCGGGGCTTCGACGTTGCCCCGGCCTGGCGCTAAATTTGCTGCCCCGGTACATGCCTACTCGATATAGCTGTTTACATTTTTTTACATTACATATTCAACACTCAGCAGAATTCACCGCCTTGGCGATAGGAAAAGCTACTAGTTATGTTAGTTATCAACAACTCGATTCAGTAACCGTCTAATGAGCTACATTTGAATGTCATCCGTTGCATCTCTGCCAACGTTTAGTGTCTATCGGGTTGTAACATCGGGGTGGATTCGGCATCCAAGCGCGACTATAATCGGTTACGGCACGCCGAAGCATGAAGCTGGTATACTCAAAGTGGGTCTTATTTTCATTAAGCCTCTACGGATCAAAGAATACAATACAGACCAGAGCCACAGCGTCATACTCGAACACGCCTCTGACCCGGTAACAGTAAAAGACAACACAAGGACAATAGAGTGAGGTAGACATGGACATTGTAGTTTGAAAGGGCAGCAGGCTCAATGGCGGGTATACAGTTATTGGATAGGTAACTCCGGGGTTAAATTTAACAAAATATGTCCTCCATGTGGTGACCCGTAATTCAGTCAGTGTTTTACATTTATGAGCCATTGAATAGTGGCATGGCTTTAAGGTGCTTGGTGGATGTTTAAACAGTTTGAGCGCAGAACATTATTGAAGACATTTTGCTTCATTGCTGTTATTGGTAAGTATAAACCCATCTTAAGGCCGTGGCATTCAATTGCATGACGTGCCATAAAGTAAGGGGTATTTTTATGCTGATATCTCATTCGATAATGCCAAAATCTGGATCCCGTTTGTGGTTTTACGGGATTTTCGCACTATGACTAGTTTTGATGTCAAATTTCTACCGATATTTGTAATAGTGCTAGATTATGAAAAGTACAAAGTGACCGTTGGTCCACTGCTGATACTGCCCGACCAATGCTGACGCTCACCTATACTGCTCAAAAGTGTCAAGGATGTTTTCGAGGGGCGTCTAGCACCATTACCATTTGTAAATATTCCGTAACGCGTAAAAATTATGCGTTGATAGTAATGCGTGGACATGGGTGAATTAAAAATGGCGAGTGTAAATTTTCATGGATGTTTTGCATATTATTCTGTCGATGCAGTAGTAATTGCTCGCTGCGATGGAGATATTATTTGCGAATTTGTTTAATATGGCGGCCATGTTTTAGACGAGCTTAAAATGTTAACGGTATTATTCGTAAGTGTAATTAGTATTTTATCAATTCATTTTTGGACAACTGAAGCGACACCTACTGTTGAAACGGTATGTTTTAATATATATATTATATTTAATGTTAATAAATTATTGTTAAGATAAGATTTATATAAGTAGCTAAATTTTTGTTTTCTGTAGGAAAAGTAACCTCATCTAGCAGCACCACTATATATGCCAAAAATGATCCAAAGACCTGCTCGAAGTTCATCTACATACATAATCTAAATTCAGTGTGCTGTTATATTGGATAATGCAAAGTTCTCTGGTTACGCAGAAATCTGTTTAAAATTTCTTTAATCTTAAATTTAACGTCATATTTTTGAGGTTCCTTACCTGTTTTAGCATTTTGCAATGAAAAACATTGAATTTTATCAATTTTTGGATTTACACTATCCCCCTCCGTATTGGGTGATCGAGACTCGACGTTTTGTGCCCAAGGACAAAATTTAGCGGACTTAGGAACCAGTTAATATACGTAGCAATTTTACTGTAAATTTATCAATAATTATAAAAAACACAAAATATACAAATAAAAAACTTACCGTATATGACACTAAAACGTAGCATATATATATATTTTAGACCACTCAGTTCAACCATATACCCAGACGAAGTAAATACTACAATGATTATCGATCGGCAACGTTTCCACTTTATGACCGACAAGCTGATCCAATGTTTTGCTTGAACCGCACGAAGCCGTAAGTTTTATAGTACCACAAAATATGACACTTTTGATCATAATATACTATGTTTTAAAACTCGGAAAATGGTTAACCCTCGAGTGTGGTCCCAGCGAGATGCGTTTATAGTCACAGATTTGGGATGCCGAAATGGACCTAGGGTCCAACCAGATTATATTAATTCCTCTTCCTGCCATTCATTCAATCATAGTCACAGATACGTTCGAATAAATCACAGGATCATTTTCGGCAATTTCGAAAACCTTGTAATCTCAGATTTTACAAATTACATGTATATATAGATTGAAAATAATGAATTTATGTATGGTTCCAGCGAAAAGGATCCCAAATGATACAGTACCAGTCCAAGAATCGAAAATCGGTCACAGTTACGATGGCCTGTCCACAGCCATTCGAAAAGTGGGGGGAAATTATGGGGCCCCATGTACATTCTCGGGGAAAAATTAAAAGTTGGGGGATAAATTTTGCTTAAAAATACTACATATTTCCATATTTTCTTGCATTTTTACTGCCGTGAATGTATTTTCAAGCGAAAAACGATATTTTAGCATTATAAATAGTGGTATATAACTAATGTTTAAAAACAAGTTGCAAACAAAAAGCATAAATTTTTAGACATAAAAATTTTTTAGAATTAGTTGAACATGGGGGTTTCGGCCGGGTAAGGGAAGGACATGGGGGATTTAAAAAGTGAGGGTCCCCTCCCACCACCCCACTGTGGACAGGCCAGTTACGTTTGAATGAACCACTCAATTGTTTCTAGCAACCTGGAAAATCTTGGTGATTTGGAAAATAATTGCTGATTAAAATAATTTTAGCATTATATGGAACTTCCGCGAAATGGTGCATGGTTCAGTGTAGGATCCCAGAGGATGCAGTACCACACCAAATTGGTATACCGGTCACGAATACATTCAAGTAAACCATCTAATCGTTTTCAGCGACCAGGAAAGACATTGCAATCCAGGATTTAACAAATTCTAGCAGTATACATTGAAAATCACGAAATCGTGCATCGTTAAAAGTGGACGGGGCGAGAGATACGATACAACCCAAAAGAGTACATTGGTCACCAAATAGTTAAATGAATCATCGTGTTCGCAACATCACCTATTAAATAAATTATAGCAGTAGATTGAAAATCGGGAAATAATACATGGTTAACTGGCCAGTCCAAACTTCGGAAATTATAGCCGGAGTTGCCGGATTTTGCGGGGGACGGGGGGCAATTTTTTGCCAAATTTTGTCGCGTTTAGACGTTAATTTTTCTCGGTAGGGAGCATTGAGCCGGGGGTACCCGAATTTTTGCCGAAGAATACCTCAGTTTTGCTGGGGGCAGCCGAAAAGGCCGGGGCACCGCCCCCACTTTGGACTAGCCAGGTTAAAAGGGGTGGGATGTGTTCCCAGGATGCCGTACTATTTCAAGAGTGCTATGTAAATTGGTCGCAAATACTGTCAAATGAATCACCTCAATTTCAGTGATCTCGAAAATAGTTATGAACACAGGATTTATAATATTAGAATAAAAACCACGAAATCATGCATAAGTGAAAGGGGGTGACCCCAGGTGATGTATTACTATACCAAAATTTATATCCTTAAGGGATACATTGAAGTATATCATTTCAACAGTGTCAGCAACCTCGAATTCGTTTGTGGTGACCTTATAATGTTTTTGTGCATAATATCAAAGACGAGCTAGGTATATAAATTGTTAAAATGAGTTCTTTTGGGGTACTATTTGGCATATTTCCTATTGATTTACTTTGTCACCGATACAAAACAATTCTAAACTATATCGTACCATCGTACCATCTTCCTCCACACGACTGAGCAGCCACATGAATTTGACGGATTCAGACTTGTTGATTGATTCACATTAGTCATGCAAATTGGAGGAAGTTTCAGCCTTGTAGACACAAGGCCAGATAGATGAAAGAAAAAGATACATAACAATCAATTAGAGGGCAGGGCATCGCAAGTATGCAACCGCTGCTTGAACGATGACAAATTAGGGGCATGAACCACATTTGCGGGAAGATTGTTCCATATCCGCACCACCCGGTGTCTGAAGAAATGTCGGCGCAGTTCCAAACGAGGTATATCGGCTGTTTCTAATTTCCGATCATGCCCGCGGGTAATAAAATAACCTCGGTCGAAGAACTTCGATAACTTTATGTCAACGTCTCCATTAAACAGTTTGTAGACCATGATTAAATCGTTTCGAATACGACGTGTCATCAATGACTGTATACCGTAAAAACTTAGTCGATCATTATAGTCCCAGTCTCTAACTACCGGCATCAGTTTGGTAGCGATTCGTTGTACTCTTTCGATCATAGTAATGTCTCTATCAAGACATGGGCTCCAAACAATAACAGCGTATTCTACGTGTGGCCGAATGAGAGAACGGTACAAATTTAACCAAATCTTTTTTGTCCATCGTTTGATTGTCCTACGAAGCATATGGATTACACGAAACGCTCTTTCGGCGACAAGACAGCAGTGCTCGGAGAACTTTAAACTGCTACAAAATACTACGCCAAGATCTTTCTCTTCAGAGGTCGGTTGCAATAACTCGTTCATCAGCGCATACGGTACCTGCGGATTATCATATCCCATGTGCATGACACTACATTTACTAATATTAACTAATAAAGACCACTCATTACAAAAGCACGATAAGCCGTCTAGATCACCTTGTAGGCAGTCAAAACTCAAATCGGGGTGTGTTCTCAATATTCTTCTGGACAGTTTTATGTCATCAGCAAATTTGAAAATAGCTCCAGACACATATTCGTCGATGTCATTTATGAAAATTAGGAACAACAAAGGTCCCAAAACCGACCCTTGGGGGACGCCACTTGTCACATCCGACCATGCTGATGCAACACCGTTTAAACTAACATATTGACGCCGTCCAGTTAAGTAGCTACTAAACCAGTTCAAAAGACTGCCGCTTATACCATACAATTCAAGCTTCGTAAGCAGCGCTTGATGTTGCACTTTGTCAAAAGCCTTACAAAAATCGATATAAACCGTGTCTACCCAATCACCTGCATCTACACACTTCGTAACAAAGTTTAAATATTCGAGCAATTGTGTTGCTGTCGACTTTTTCGGCATGAAACCATGTTGAGAGTTATAGATCAATTCGTTTCGAACTAGGTAAGCCATTAAACGATCCCGAACCAGAAGCTCCAGCACTTTGCTGACAGACGAAGTTAAGCTAATAGAACGATAGCTATCACATTTACTACGATCACCTTTGTTTTTATACACTGGAATTATCTTCGCCTCCTTCCATTGGTCTGGAAATGTGCCAGTCAAAACGGATTTGTTAAAAATGTCAGTCAAGCTACGAAGAATCGAAGTTTTGGTCTGACTCAAGTTACTGATATTATTAATCCCAGGCGAGGCATTGACCCTAACAGAATCAATAGCGGCGGAAACATCTGCTACTTCAAAATGCATCGTAGAGATACGCTGATCTGTCTTGAAAACTGCAGCTGGAGCTGTGAACTCAGCTACATTAAAAACTGACGAAAAATGACTGTTAAATAGATCACAATCCTCAACGGCAGATTCTGACAATGTTCCGTCAGGACGACGCATTGGACCAACTGTAGGTTTGATAGACTGTCTCTTAAGCGCATACTTGAAAAAAGATTTACGGTCGACACCGATGTTTTCAGCCAACTTATGTTCATATGCTTTTATGGCTTGATCAACATGAAAAGATGCCAACTGAGCCTTTTCAGTATAACTGGCCCATGCTTCAGCAGTATTTCGTCGTTTGTATCGACGAAACGCATTTTGCTTTTTCTTCAACGCTCGCCAGGCCAGACTATCGGCCCATAGAGGCTTTCGAAGTCTACTATTCGATTTGTGTTTTACAAATCTGTGGATACAGCTCTGTAACGTGGCACATAGAACTCTCCACATTGACGAAACATCCACAGCTCTGCTTATCGCACCAACATCAGACTGGGAGATTGCTTTGCACATAGCAGCCCACGGGGCTCTTGACCAGTCTAATTGAGTCCGAACACGGTAGTTACTACTGTGATTTGACGAATAACATAACAAAAATTCGATACACAAATGATCTGATGAACCGTTAAACCGGCAGCTAGTACACAGTCCATAAATTTATCATCTGCTGATGGCCACGTGAAATTTATCCAGTCAATATGTGGTCTGTTGAAGTCGCCACAAAGACAAACAAGCCAATATTTTTTACTATCAACCAATTGTTCAATCAAGCAATGGAGAACATCATCGTTTTCTAAAGACGAAGTAGGGGATCTGTAGAAGCAACCAATTAGAATGCTCCCTGCGGATACTTTCAATTCACACAAAACAACATCCTCGAATTTACTACTGTCAATGTCATTCATTTGAACCGCACCAATTTCATCCTTTACTAGGATTATAGCCCCCCGCCCCGTCTGTCAACCCGATCTCGACGAAACAAAGTATAATTTGGGATACTAAATAGATTGTCATCGTCCAAGCAGGTTGCCCATGTTTCCGTAATACACACAACGTCGTAATTGTTAAATGAAACAAACAATTCAAGATCATTAAACTTGTTCCTAATAGATCTAGCGTTTATTAATATACACTTATAACCATAATTATTTACTCTCATTACTCCAGACGAAATTAAACTAGTAGTATTTACAGAAGACGCATTTTCCACTTCATTTAAATCACCAGATAAAGAACAATTATTGTTATTACTAAGTGTATTAATATAATTAGAAACAGATGAAATATTAGATACAGTTAAAACCTTAGGTAAAATATGATCAGACACACTTACTCCATCGGTATCACCGGCTGTTGCGTAAGGCGGTCCCCCGATTTCATGGCGGCCCGCTTATTCCGTTTGGCACGAGCTTCTTTAAACAAATTAATTTCAATCACTGTACGATCAGGATTAATAAACACTCGTTTGAATTTATGACCCTCAGGTAGGCTAGCAAAACGAGGACCCCCTGAAAGCACTTTATTTCGATCACTCTCATATTTAAGTACTACTTTCAGAAGGCGTGGACCGGCGCTTTTTTTACCAAGACGGAAAAACGCAACAATATTTTCTCTTGAAATATTAACATTGACTGTGCCAAAAAGATCCATAAGAAGATTAATATCGTGATTTTTTCGTTCATCCGCAACGGTACTGCCGGACTCTGGCAAACGTGCAATTATCAAATTTCGTTTACGTCGTTCTCGCTCGTCGATTTCAAACAGTACCTTATTTTCAATATCATTACTACTATCAACATTATTGCTATTAACCTGTTTTCCAGCATCGCTACCGACAGACAAGGCTGGGGTCGGGGGGGCTAATCCTGTAGCCAGCGTGTCTAATTTCTCGGACATTCCCATGACCAACAATTCCAGCTTTTCTTAACGAGTTTCAAAACCAGCAAGCCGCCCCTCCAACCCACGAAGGGTCGCTAGGTCACTATCAATATCAGGACGACATTGGGGACAATACCACCTCAGACCGCTGTCGGGTTTTACGACATCAGAAAACATGCAATTTATACTGACCTTTGAGCACTTGCGATGATACACGTCCAAGCATTTTCCACAAGCAATTTTGGCATCCATGTCTGTAATTTCCAGCTTGCAGCCGGGATCTCCACATATTCGTTTGCCATCAGCAGATGTCGAAAGAGATGCACGATTATCAGACATTTTGTACAATAGATATATTGATTGTTATAAATTTACATCAAATACACCTGAATAAATTTACATATATATACTATATATTTTACACCGGAATAAATAAGAAGAATTTAACATGTTTTGTAATTGGTCAATATTTCCGTCAGACAATGAGTAACTTCTGAACATTAATTAAATTTTTTTAATATTTCGAGAAATCAATTTTAGTCTGAAACAACAAAATTTTGGTATATATTTGTTAATATCGCAATTTAGCCATTCAGGAAGATTATTCCGTACATCAACTGTATGGCTATTAAAAAATATTCATAACATTTGTGAGTAATATTATTTTCAGTAATTTACAGCAGTGTTCATGAGAACGAAGATTATGTTATAACGTGATATTCGGAAAGATCCGTCAAACTTTGAATCAGTTTATCAGCAGAATTTATCAATGCTCATTCAAATAGATGCTTGTTTGCTTCGCAATTACTGTGCGTTGCGGGCTGGTACTATATAGGACAGGACAACCGCGACGGTTAACCCTAGAGATCGTTTTTAATTAACTTGGTTTTCAAATTAAAAACTAATCAATTTTTTAAAAATTGTCATCCAGTTCAAAACGAGAGGCGATTATAAATTCACAATTTCAAAACAACATTTGGAATAACTGGTCTTTCGAAATAACATGAATACTGTCTTCCTTTTTAATGTCAGATTAGACTATTTTTTCAGTAATAAGTTATGTGAAATGCTAAGTATTTACCGCATAACAAATGAAATGCCACACTCAAATGAAAAGCAGACCAAATTTAAAATCTTTTTAGGTCAAATGAGTTTTGCAAAATCTATTTGGGTTCCTGTTCTTCTCAATGGGTTTCATTCGTTGCGCGTAATGTACGTAACACTTGTAGCTGAATTCGTTTGACGTGTCTTATCTATATATCCGGCAGAATACTTATTTGTTTTTCGGTCATACATTACATAAGAGACAGGGACAACTTGGCATATTAATTTTATATCGTGAGCGATTGTATCCTCAAATAGCGAATAATTACGCAAAAACTATGTTTCTCTTGGTCGAATAACTCTGGTATGGGCGGTGCTCCATTGATTTCCTATTTAGGGTTTCACATGAACGACGATAATGGGCGACTGTTTTATTTAACAATTTGAGGTTAGACAACACGTTTGCTTATAACTCTTGCGAGAGGCATTGCATGCAAAAATGCTCTCTCAGCTGTTATGTCAGTGCAGCCTTTTTCGAGCTATGTGCTAATAATAGCCAACAAGATACTATGTTTGACAAGGCAAGTTTCTTGCTTGTTGATGCTAAGCGATGTTTATAGGGTTATTTAGCCCTTTCCTTTAAATATACTGGTTTCATTATTTTAACCCCACGTTGGTATTAACCGTGTGGTGCAGATATGGGGCTAAAATTGCTAAATTCTGGCACTAAAACAGCCAAATTTGTCACTTTTTCATTATTGATTTATGTAGCTGATTAGAATGACAGGCGAAGTTAGAGTTGCTAATAGAAAAGTCGTTGTCAGCAAAGTTGTCGATCTCCATGAGTTGATTCTGCATGATGGCCTCGATTTTCGATGCGAAGCCTGTGTTGCAGGATATGGACTGGGAAACACCGGTGCCCGTATGGCCACATTTGACAAAAAATATTTACCTGTTTTTTTTTTCTATTTTGACCCCGAAGTTGGGATCGAAGCTGTTCGCGTTCGGCTAAAGGGCACGTCCTGGTCATTTTGCTATCGAACAAAAATAATTGTCGAAACCCGTCCACCCGAAAATGAGTTATGAATGATAAAAAAGACAATAAAACGAAGTTTTCTCTATTCTCCCTCAAACGCCGTCACTGGAAACTCTGCTAGCTTTGCTCGCTTCGTTTTAATTACCGTGGGGAAAACCTCACGTATTCTGTCCTTATATTGATGGAGGAAGTGCTTCGTGGCGGAAATGTATTTTAATCCTGCAATTAATATTTTTTTTGCTCTGGATAATGATGATATTTATTGCTATTTTTAGGGTTCGATGTCTTGCACTGACCCAGTATTGCTGTTATCTAGCCGATAGCTCCGAACCGAGTTGTTGCTATAAAACTTACGACAACGGGTTTTCGTTTAACAGCGGTACTGACGACGATAACGACAATCGGATTTTAAGCCATCGATATCAGTATTGGAATATGTGGTACATGTGGTACGTAGCAAATATTGTTTATAAACTGAGTTACCGTAGATATCATTATCATCGTTCAATAATATAATTTTTATGAAATAATATGATCTGTGACAGGAATAATTAACCACGGACATGTCCGTGCAAGATTATGCGTGAGTTCACACTACGTGTGGACGTCATGGTTGCTCTTTCGTCAATGATCAACTTAATCGTGGAGAAATAGCCGTTTGCCATCGTTGCAATTCATTGGACACAAATATCCGCTCAGTGATGTATTCTAGCAGTTTGGGAACTCGTCCATTTCTCATGTGCGTTTGTCTACGCCCATAAAATGATATAATAAATCGTACCGCCGTATACTATTCTATATTGGTTTATAAAATTGCCAATATGGGACGCGTTTTAAGTGATATACAGTACTCGCCACAAATGTTTTACAATTTGTTCGAGAACTATTCGAAGTTCGTCAAACAACTGTTTCGAGATACAAAATTTTGTCCGATGGTTGATCGTTCGACACTCAGCTGCCATTTCTGGCGAGCACTACATTTCACTAGCGTTTTTGGTTTTCACGGATTTTCATCTCAGATTTTTAATATATACTACAGTGCTACAACTTACTTTAATGCTAAGTTTTTACTCTAGTGAAAACTATATGTTAATTAATATGTATTCGAAAATATGGTAATAGTTTAACCAGGCGTTCCTCTACCTATTTATAATCATTTTCCTGTGCAGTATATATCTATGTAAAAAATTATCTCAAGCTCATGAAGAAAATCATTGTTGAATTCTTTGCCTTGACCTGAAATATTTGTTGCTATTATTTTGTTAGTATATTGAAGGGACTTCGAGCATACATGCTCATAGGGACAGGTGCATTATACCCACTGAGGCTTGGACCCCCGGAAAGGTAGCATGATACCCCCTTAGGATCCGCATCGCCGAGGGCTCGCGGAAGCGTTTCTCAAATATTGGTAAGTTAAGTTTTGTGTTCCAAAAAATTTCAAAAATCTATCCCCACTACCGCCCACCTGATCCTCTCTGGCAACGATTCCCCCTTGGCACCCTTTATCCCTGGGACTTCGGGTATTGCCCATGTGTGGTGTTCCAGTTTTAAAGGGCCTGCTTTAATATTAGAAACTGAATATCGTAGCTCACATACGTTTTTGTTGAACATGAATGAATTATAGCATTTCATTATATGGTTCTGTCGTTTGGTGGCGGAAAACCAATGTGTTTTAATATATACTTATTAAAGTTAATTATTATGTAACCTTTTCGCAAAATAACACACACTTCACACATGGAAAAATAAATGAACAAATACTAAGATACATGTTGCTTTCCTAAACGCACTGCAGAAAAATCTAAAATACTTCTGGTACTGTCGGTATTTTAAAAAATTGGCTTTGATATGATAATACTTAAGCGTAGCGCATTCTGCACAAAACCACGCATATTTGCTGGACTTGTGTTAAAAATGCGCAACTTTTTAATGTGGAGCAATATTTTGTGCCGAAACCACTGTATCAGTTTATTGGTTTGGCATGAGAAAAATCTAAAATAATGTGAATCATTTTTGCTATTTCTCGTTTGTCATACTTTTCCCAAGCTCTCACCAACTGACTTTCAGTAAGTACGTATATTACTGTACATAATTGCATAATATATCATAGATGTCTAAGGTCCGTGGGTTTAGGAGAGTAAATGGCCTCGGTCTGTTTAGGGTAGGGGTAGCGAAAAGTTTCCCCCAATATTCTCAATTTTTACTCATAAGTATGCCTTAAAAATTTTTTTAATTATTTCTAAAATTTTTCAGTGCTCATGAACGCGCGGCTTTTGAATGGGGTTATGAGGCCCAAAATATACTAAAAAAGCATGCTAGTGGAGCTTTAAGGCTGGATGTATGACTTAAGGGTTCGGCTTCCTATGAAGCCGCCTCTGGTGAAAGTCCAGACTCATTTTAAAATGCACAATTTTTGTGTAAACTCCGCTATATGAACAAACTTTGCTTACACAAGTTAATATGTACTCGTGATTTAGGTTTGTCATTGTTCTTGTATTGTCGTCATGTTTCCTGGCTTGTAACTACGTCAAACGACGTCAGCAACAATTGGCAATATTACGACATTTGCAGCATTCTTGTAATTCGGCCGATAGTATGTGTGTTTTTATTTTGGAAATATGTCTTAGCCATTCGAAAAAGTAATTCTTCTGTGATTACAGAAACTAATGTCTTTTGCAGTTTATTGTATAAAATGTTTATATATAATTCTAGTGGCTTAACAGAAATGTACATATATGAGCTGGAGGTATTCGGGAAGCAAAATTTCAGGCTAGTATTAAGTGTGGCTAAGCTGGAAACAGCAGCCCGTTTCATACAATTGGAAGGAATTCTGACCAGTTGGTCAAATGTCTTCGTGGACTACGAAGCATACACGGCATGACTGATGTGCGATTTGTCATTACAAATTACACTGCCCAAAACAGCAGATTGCTTGCAACGGCACAGAGGATACGTGTTTGTGACTTGGTTGTGGGCCATGAAGGACAATTTGGGAAAGGTTTCACGAATTGGTATTGCAGTGCTTTATAAAGGTTGTGCAAGAAATCGCACAAGACATGATATTTTGTAAACAGCGCATATGTAAGGCGGCAGCTCATAACGCCAACGGGGTCAGGTAAATCAGGTGATAATATGAATAATAACATATCAACCAAAAGGGCAAGAAGTTATCTTATTTGTGTTCTCCCTAATCAGCAATTTATTAGCTGTTTCATACCTTGGATGCATCACAATGACCCTACTCATTGCTGCAGATAATTGCCACACATGGGCACACTTCAGCTTAGGAAGTGATAATTGAATTGCAAGTTAGCCAGATTTCGAAGAAGTATAGAAAATCATACAGAACAGCCATGACGTATGGGCAAGATAGGTTATGAAATATAGTTTCTTATTGGCTAAACATACACTGGCTAGTCCGAACTTCAGAAATTATAGCCGGGGGCCCCCGGCTCACCTGATTTTGCCCGGTGGGCCATTTTTTGACGGATTTTGTTTCGTTTAGACGTTAATTTTTCTCAGCAGGGGTTTTGATCCGGGGGGGCGGTACCCGAATTTTTGCCGGGGGTAGCCGAAAATTCTGGGGAGCTCCCACTTTGGACTAGCCAGATACAGGGCTTAGCATAGAAACCAAGCGTCACTCCGTGATTCAGAGGGCGAACGGTTTCTGGGTTTAACAGGGTTCGTAAAATATTTAGAAGTTTAAATAAAAAATTTTGGGACACCGGAGGTGTTCTGACGGCTTCACACAGAAAGTCACAAGCACTTCTTGATGCTACTTTTCGAAGGCTACGTCACGGGTCATCTTTCTTCTGATGTGGTCGAGAGATAACATTACTTCGGGAGAATAGAAGTATACCTGAAGTGGTTGTTGTCATCAGTACGGTAGGCAATCACGAAAACATTAAATTGTTTACTACCCCAGACATTTAGCTATAATTATATCCCGTTGCGTCACAATTAACATATAGTTCCTCTCAGCGCTTTGACATGTAAGTACCTATGTAAACTTAAACTAAAGTTGCTAAAGATCGAAACATATGTTTCCATATGGTGTACCCTGCTATGCATACCCGGTTACACAGACTGCTTCAATGCAGGTGGTATTAACTTATTAAATTAGGATTAAATCAACAACTGTTTCCGGTGAAAAATGCCACTCGATGTTTTATCTCACTTAGAATTTACAAGTAATTTGATAATTTAAAGTTTGATTGCGTTTTAAGGAAATTGATTGCTCTAACTGGGCTCTCCATTCGCTGAAAATTCTACCAAGGAGCCGTCACCGGCTCAAAAATTTAACCAGTGGGGCATTTTTCCAAAAAATGATTAAATATCGTGTCAGAAACAGACTGTTAAAACGGCTTTGATGGGGATTTTTAAGCAAATTTAGAAAAAATACGAAATTTTTGGCTTCAAGACAGAATTTTAGTATAAACTTTGATTGAAGTTTATGTCATTTGCGGGCGTTTACCCAGTGGAATGACAAAAGATTTTCAATACGCGATGAACGGTGAGAGCCCAAAATTTTGTTAGGGAACACTAGAAAATTCCAGGGGCCCATCCCTCTCAATTTGGAGAGCCGAGTGTGAGAATGTACGCTTGAGCAACAGCTGGACCTAAACAGTTGAACATTTCAACCAAAATTTTCCAACCGGAATCCTAGTTTTTGTACGATTATCCCTTTGCTGGAAGTAGAATCTGACAACGGTTTATGCAGGAGCCACAATCGCAGTCACCCTTGATATTTGTACAAATATATAAGCTGCTACATATTTCTATATCTCTGTCACACTCCAAAGACATACATTTTTTAAATCATGAAATCTAAATTCGGTGCACGTCTGGGTCCTCAGTGACTCCAAGTTGTAAGTGAAAGTTATTCCTCCCAGGTTTGCATATTTCAGATCGTCGAGTATAGATTTGAAAATACACAGTTATCAGAAGCCTCTGTACGACTAATAGAACGCATTCTGAAAGTGTTCGGTTTGTTATGTTCACTAATACGAAACATGGTGTCAACCATTACGTAGGTTTATTTTGTGCTGATTGCTGTCGATCGCTCTAAGTTAGATATCGTTATTTTGCTTCTATGAGATCACAAAGCGGTAATTTCTGTCTGAAAGGTACCGTTTAAGGAGTTTAAATCAGATTTTGAAATAAGTTTTTCATCTGTCAGTGTATTAACCCAGTTAGTTGGGACTCCAAATACAAACTGTATTCTGTCATAATTTGGTTGCCTTTATACTTTAGATGATCACGCGATCATCAGCTCGCACCGGTGTCCGGATGGTTCAGTTGTGGTTAGTTTATATGGATTACGGCCCAATGGTCAGTTAATTCGGTCATCCAATCTAACATTTACGGATTCATTTTTGGCTGCAGCAATGCGGGGTAGTTCGCAACACCAGTCTAATGTAGCCGGAAATGATACAACGCATGGAACTACTATGCCGCCCACATACAATGAAGTATGTTTGTTTAACTTCTCGATATATTCTAGATTGCAGCGCCTGGTGTTTCAATTTCAAATTTCTAAACATCATTGGAGCAACACATGATACAAATCTAACATCGCAACTATATTCTATTACGCGTCGGATACAAAAAATGCGAAAATCCACCAGTCTAATGCTGATCTATGCGTTTCGCCATTATTACTGTCGCAATTGGCTGAGACATATTTTTCGGCTACACTGTGGTATTACCATTCTCGTTTTGTTATTCTCGGCCAGTGGAACGCCCAACGGAAATTTTGAGAAACAATACCTGGTTAAACGCATTCGTTTCAATATTTTGGTTATCGTTTTCCATATTGCACAAAGATATATAAGACCCTATGGTTATTATAATTGTGCTGACAATGGTGAGCGTGTTGTGGTTCATTGACATGCTGCAGTATTAATATCTTTTCGGGACTTTTGAAGGGGCTCATTAAGTGTAGAACACGTGTATTGAATTTATTTTTCAAAAAAATTGAAGGTTGATATTAATTTATCTATTAATAAATGTATACTTTTAGAACAAAGTATAGAATAACTAGTGTGCATGTTATGCACGTTAAATAGCCAGTACAAATCTCGTTGATGTTTGGTCTATATGTGTCAAAAATATTGTCATTCCGTAAACGTAATAAATATAAAAATGTATCAACCCTATTTCTCCGTACTAAATTTGTCCTCTATATATAACGTGTGTATCATTTTTTCATAGACTAGAAGGTGGGTCAACCTTCAGTTGCACAGCAAGCAGTACCACTGCGAGCCGGCGACGCTTATAGTCACAGATTCGTACGAATGGATCAACGTATGATTTTGCCCGCCTCGAAAATCTTTATATCCGCAGATTAAACAATTACATCATTAGAACGAAACGCCTGGAATAACACAGAAATCAGTGTAGCGCAAAAATGCAAAAAGGGTATATTGGTCATAAATACGTTAAAATCAAGTATCTCATTGTTTTCAGTATCCTCGAAAACCTTTATGATCACAAATGCAACAAATTGTAACATTGCGTTGAAAATAACAGGAACATATATACATGCCTCAAAGGGGGTCCGTGGGATACAGTAGCATTCCAAAAATCTACATCGCTCACAGATACATTCAGATAAATCACCGTTTTCAGCCCCATCGGTAGGTTTATAGATGAAACCTATATGGAATGACTGGCCAGACTATAAGCTCTATCATCTGCAAAAGGCCGCACATGAATATCTTGATTCATTGCTGAGATATTTATAAAATTACTAGACTGTAGGCCGGACACTGAAAATTTATCACGTGTGCATGCAAATAAATGTTTGCTCTTTTCGCTAGGTGCGAAATGGTATTTTTTGTATATATTATATTGTTAGGCAGTTTCAAAGCCAGAAAAATATCCTGTAATGAAATCACCGCACGAATTCAACGACGAGTCTTTGCCTTCATACGAAAGCGCACTGCAGGCTGCGCTAGCTGCGTCTCTTGCCGAGGCATCGGCATCAGGCTATAATAGCGTGCCGCAGCAGTTTGAATCGACTACCTCGGCCGCTGCGAATAGCGACGCAAACAATGGCATCACCACGCCTGAGCGCGGTAATCTGAATGCAGTTACGCAGACTGCTGAGCGAAACGCGGTGGGAATTCAGAAGAACGCTGTTGGCACATCAGCGAAGACGATTGCGAGAGATGTTGCAACAGGTAATATCAAAATATCACAAATGCTATTGCGATAATGGGATTTCATATACATTTCTGTAAACTAAATTAGGCTAAACAAACAAATTCCAATGTGTTGATTATGTTTGATATCAATGTGTTGTCTACTAGAAGGTGGGTAATCACGATTGCACCTTGAGTGGTATCACTGCGACTGAGCGACATTTATAATTATAGATATGTTTGAACGAATCAGCTTATTTTTGCCAGCTGGCCCGGAAGATGGGATCGAAGCTGTTCGTGTTCAAGGGCAGGTCGTCATCACTATTGCCATTGAGTAAAAAATCCATATATCGCAGATAGTGAAGGTGACAGACGAAAAAAGAAGTTTCCACGATTTCCCCTTAACGACCTCAGTAGAGAATCCGCTAGCCTGATTCAATTATTTTATGCAACGGAATTGGACAATGTTGGCTGTTTAATAAACCAGACAGGTGCCAATATTGTTTATTAGCGACTGTTATCTGAAATTTATTCGCCGCATATTGACAGCTTTCGGTTGTCTTGGTAGGCTTTGTCACTGTTATAGCATTATTATTACAGGTACGGTGGCAAATAACGACGCGAGTACGAGTACTACGGCCGAGGTTGGTACAATCAACAACAACAAAGACCAAATAACAAAAAATAGTGGCTCCAAACATGCTGGAAAATAGAAGCGCTGCAAAGTTTGATATAAAGTGTAGTTGACGATGCTTGTTTGGAGCATTTTGGTTACTTATATTATCTGACTTTGGTTTACTACTACCTTTTTCGACAATGATAATAGGGATTAAATGTAGATATTTTGAACGTAAGTGCCTAGAATCGTTGTTGCCGTTTTAGGTTTTAAATGGTATGGTCTTGTGGCAAGGTTAGCTTTATATAATACTAGATCGAAACCGTGAGAATACTACCACTCAATTCTGAAAATATTAAATCATTACGGTGTAACTGAATTAAGTACATAGCTGCCTGCAGTAATAATTGTCATAAAATCTATTTGCTAGTGAAGAATTTTATATGACGCTTCCTTTGCGTGATCAGCTTATTAATTAGTTCCTTTCATTCTGACGAACGAAATAAGTCGCATGAACATTGTCGAAATAGATTATTACTACTGGAACGCAAATGTTTGTTTTTGACCAGCGTTATCTTTTTTATCTCATGTTCTGTTTATAATTTGGACCGACGATTATTTTGTTCCTAAGAAAACACCTCTATTTATTTTTGTTGCATTTAGTGCAAAGTATGTTGTAGATCATCAGTTACATATATATGTGCGTATGTATTGAAACGCGCACAAAAATCCTTACATATGACAGTTGTTTTTTCGATCCATACTTGGTCCTAGAAGAATGTTTACCCTCACTGGAAGCTTCACACCCTACCTCCTGGTCACGGACTGTCGACCACCCCTGACCGGTGCTCTAACCAAACTGGCGTCGCCGCAGGCCCCGAACACAATAAGCGAAGCAGCCCCTACTCAGCGCCGACCAGGTAACCCCTTGGAGGCCGAAGCCCGACACCACGGCTACCAACCCCTAGGACCTCGGACATCGAGCATGTATGGATACCGATTATAAGCGAGTAAAGTTAAGGTCTCTGCACCAACCATCCTATTTTACAATAACCGATATCGAATCATTGATTCTTGTTACAGAAAAACTCAAATCCATTGACCAATAATAATGCCTCCGGGTCTAACAGAATTTTGGTGATTCACAATTTGCAGAAATTTCATCCACTTCATAATGCATGTCCACTTCACATTATTTTTGGATCATTCAGTATTCTCGAACAAATTTAAGGCAGTGATGACGTAATATTATACAATTAGATCCTATAGTTAGCTGTTGGTGTTCGCAACAAATCCAGCATTATTCATGAGCTGTATTATTTCCGTCCTCAAAAGTGTGATAACTTTCCTTGAATTTTCGGGAACACAAAATGACTTGATATCAATGACAGAGTAGTTTTTCCTGAACAGAATTATGCCCAATTTTTATTGCCTTAATATGAGCGCAAGGCGTAACATTTTGATGCCCAAAACGGTTTAATAAAAATATTTTTCATCTCGGAAGTTTTTTATTCGAAATGTGTATCTAATATCTTTTTTGACGTCATTTCAAAAATATTCGAAATAACTTTTTTACTCTACAGAATGTTTGGTAATTTTGTTCAATGTTCGTTGACGAGAACTTAGATGTATAATATATTGGATTTTCATATACACGTTCTGGCTTATCCAAATTGCGGCTAGAGCGTTAGCATTATGGCATCTTTTATCATAATCGTTCCGTTTGCATTGGTAGAAAATAGTTGCACTCATCGGCTCATACTACTACAGCTGGTCAGCGGGCGCTGCCAAGTTTTTGCCTTCCCGGTAAAAAAATCCACACAAAAATTTTAAAATATTTTTCAGAAACCCTACTCTGCCGCAAAGAATTTGATTAAATTATATAAAAAACATTAACTGAAAACTAGCTTTTCCTCAACCAGAGACGTGTTAACAGTACTTACGACGCGTTCTGTCAATTATATTAGTGTTTTGTCCTGAAAGACACTAAATTTTGACAGTTTGTAGATTTCGAAGCCTTGTGGAACCGCGATGTCTCTCGCTTCAACACCCTGTGTAAATCCGGCGCCACTGGTCCGAACCAGCGGGTCTCCGGGTAATTCCCACAGCCAAAATATACAGCGAATGGAGAGGCCATGATATATGTTTGTGTATGCAATGCATTATATGCAGTATAGTCAAGAATTTGTATATGTTATGTCAGTATCTTATAGTTATAGAGTGTGTATGTGATATAATATATTCAAGAATATGACAATGTATTAAACAATACACACTATCAATATTAACATTTGTATATTCGTTTATATTACAATTCGCGTACCAGAATACACGTGAACCATCAATTCATCACTGTTGGGTTTATATTTTGTGCTTACCTGTGCGCTAAATACGTTTTTATGTAGGGGCAGCCGCGAAATGCAATTTCGGAACATGGTACTGTGATACGCAAGTTAATCTCAAGGTGACCCCACCAACCATCTTATTTTGTAATTTTGCAGAAAATTTGTTACGGAGCACGTTTCGGTCAATTGAAGTTCGACGAAGCACTGTTCACGAACATACAGGTCTGTGGTGGAAATTCCAGAAAAATTACCGAAAATTTGCCGCAACTGAGTAATTAAGATGATTTTGTTCGCAAACAGCAAGAGATTAAATATAAGATCGGTTGGACGCTACTAATGCATAAATTTGTTCGCGAACACTCAATAATCCATATATAAAGATTATACTCATTATATAACCGAATTTTGGTAACTGAAAATCGCCAAGGTTCTATACTGCCACAACGCATAAATTCGGGCATTCGGAGTTTCATTTTACCAAATAAAGTTTCGATTAGCGGTCAACCGAACAAAATTTATATGTTTCATTAACTAGGTTTGTTATTTGATATCGGTTATTACCAAATAGGATGATTGCAGGGTCACCTAAATTTACTCACGCATAAATATCACATCATTCAAGAGCTGCAGCAGTCACGAACGGAAATAACTACACAAACAGCACGCACATTCGCACATTTAAACGCATTTGAGAACTTTTGTGTGTAAACGCATTTGCTTGTGTTCAGTTAACTCTATCGGTCACTGTATTCAGGGTTCCAAAGTTTCGTTAAGTAACAATAATTGTTTCCAACCGGAATAAATTTTGCTTTATCTTTTTAATAAAAATTTTACGATCACTAGTAGTTATCCCTAAACGTGATGTCGGGGGTTCACTGCTTCAGCTAGGTCGTTGTATGAATATTGTTTATCGATAGTCTTGACGCCAAATGTCCGAAATTGAATTGTACACTGTTATGACACATTTATATTTATATTATAGACAGCTAAGTTATATATCTTAGGTCAACAACAATATGGTCTTGGTAAAGAGTACAACAGTAGAGTGACGTTATTTCAATTACTGTCACAGGTATGTACATAACGGTTAAAATGTACTAATTGTTGAACGGCATACAGTACATGCCAGAAATGACTGTCGTATTTTGACGGAGCGAATTTCGGCCAGTGGCTCTCTTGATGTTTCGAAACAAATACAATTAATAAATTATATTTTTAGTATAAATTACTTTCGACCTAGTTTCGGGTTATTTAGCAGCCGACAGTTATTTTAGGCGAGTACTGTACATAATATTGCATAAACTATGTAGTTTGACATATATAAAAATCTTTAAATCGGCATATTGACAGTGATTTATTTGCACAATATCTCTGCGCAATATTTGTCAACTGTTTATATTGGTGACAGTCGATAGCTGTTGAAATATAGGATTGATACTCATTTCTCAGCGGAACATCCGCGCAAGGGAAAAATGGGTAGCCATATTAGCTTGTTAAACTAAGAAAATAGCATTCAAAAGGTAATACATGCATGACATAAATTTTGTGTGTAATAATTGTCATAACGATGTATTGTAAATATTGGATTTCAGTGGAACGAAATGAAGCTAATAATTAAAGCCTTAACTTATTGATAAAAACCTTGTAAGTAACAGCAGTTTCTTATAAACATCGAGTAAAAAAATGCCGCCAGACATCTGATTTGCTGTAGCTGTCAGCTGTATGGCTTATAGCATTAGCAAGATTAGGAGTTAAATATTGTGCCCGGTAACTATTATCAAGACTCCATCTTGCCAATTTTGGAGAAGTGTGACGCTCGGTCATATTTTTGTACATTGCCTCACCCGATGTTGTGGTCGTTTTTCGGTGCATTCACCCCAAGAATTGCAGTGGTACTCCCATGGTTAAATGGTAAATATCTGCAACCTCCAGTGTTGTTTGGGGGTATCGACTATCCATCTCTTAGTTGTCTGGTGTGTATGGGCCGCATACTTGGATTAGTTAAATCCCCAAAGTACCAAATCATGTAAGAGTACGGTATGGTGGGGTTTTACCAGAGCACCACTAAGATTTTCAGGACACCCTAAGGTTTCAATTGCCTTAAGATTTCACTGAGTGCCCATCGCTTTTGCGACAGGTGGATGCTGTTGACTTCATCCTGATTTCGAAACAAGATGAATATTTTCTGAGTTAGAAATGCACTAATCATTATAGTAGCTGTAAAAACAACGTTCCAAGCGAAGCTTCAAGTAGATTATGAAGAGTAAACCTAACGTGAACCCACCAGCCATCTGATTTTGTAATTTCACATTAAATTGTTGTGGAACGTTTTTGGTCAATTGACATTCGACGAGAAACAGTTCGCGCAAACGGGCTCCGATTGAAGCACAGCCATTTCGGGTTCTGGAAAATTCGAACCAAATCACCAAAAATTTTTTAGAAAATTTGCCAAGTTTTAAATTAGCGGGTTTTGTTCGGTAACTCTAAAGGCTTAACTATAGGATCGATTTGCCTGTGACATCACTATTGCGTTAAGTTTGTTCGCGAACACTAAATAATCTTATGCAAACTTGATAGGCATCATACTTGACAGAATTTCTGCAAATTGAAAGTCGCCGATATTCTGTTCTAGTACGATGTATAAATTCTGGCACTTTGACTTGATTTAGCATATTATGTTCGGTTAACGAAAAACGGAATGGAACTCACCGCGTTTTCCGTAATAAGGGTTTGCGGTTGGATATAGGTTATTTCAACACGGGATGGTTGGTGTGATCACCTAAGGCTTATGCGCTACCGCTTAGCGCATTTGTAAAACAATTATTATGATTATTTTTGATCCAACTGTGTACATACACTATATATTATTTAGATTATTTTCTTCATCTATATATTGCCTTGTTGTATTTGTGTAGTTTTTGCTCTCTAAATCGTGAGGTTTACACCGTCGTACAGAAAGGAATATTAATATAGAGATTGATCCGAGTTTGTTGGTGAATGTTATTATAGTTTATATCCCACGTTGATCCTTTAGCTTTTTATTCAATAATACGACTGTAGCTTTACTAAATTCACTCTCTCGACCTGAGCGCGATGCGAATAACCAGAGTCGTTTGCGGTGATACATAAATGCTTAAATAATGGTTTATATATGTGTACATATACGTTCGAGAGCTTCACTATCATATTGTGTTTCTACTTATGTATCTATAGTAACCAAAACTTATGTCTAGTATTATCAACTACCGTTGGGTTTTTAGTGCATTAAATATGAAAAATAGTCAATTTTTGTACCAAATCCACAGCTTTATTTATACCAAAGAATCATAAACAATTATGCTGTTTCGCAGCAAAGATATGTTTACGTAGTTGTGCCTTTTACGAACATTTGGCCATGTCCAAGCTGAAGTTTCCGACGCCGCCGGTCCAAACGAAATTCTGCTCATTTCTTTATTGTAATCTTGTCATGGACTAGTGTAATGCTAATGTGTTAGGCATGAATATACTGTTTCTCGCTTGGTTTATTTTCTCTTTTTTCAATTATAATTAAAGACCAACAATTTTACGTTAGTTGGCAATTCGCCGACCTAATCGCTTAATATATATAATGTGCATTCGTCGTTGCTTATATTAACTACAGTAGCGACGTGTGTATTTGAGTAATGTTGACTATGTAGTACCTATCTGTCATAGAAATGTTAAGGTGTAGTTGCTTAAAATTGCGTTAATTTTCTTTCGATTTTTTTGCTTTAACACAATTTTTCCTGTACTAGGATTCGATAGTCATCTAGTCAAGTTTGGCATGTTTAAAATATTATTCATATTTTCTATGCAAGTTTTTTGAGTAAATACTGAAATTTTAATTGACGTGTTAGTGATTCACCTGTATTAGAATTTATGTACGTTTAGTTGAGTGCTGCGAAAATGTGAGGCTACTAAAGTGGTACCTGCCGGCATAGAAAACACATCACTATATCGGCAATTTGGCAACTAACACCAGCGGTGATGCTATTTTATTTGCTACAGAATAAAATGCATTAAGCTGATGTGATGATTTATAAAAATTAATGATGATATATATGTTTTGACACAAACACTGGACTGTTTCCTGTTGGTGTAATTTTTTGTTACGGTTTAGTTTGTTCTTGTTCGTTGTGCAGATGTAAGTAGTAAATATTAATATGAGAACATTTTTAGTTGCAATCTAACGTGACATTATCATGTTGATAGATTCGAAACCATGACATTTGGATATATCTTAATTCTTGATCCATTATGGTTACATATTCTTTCTGAAGAAGGGAACAAGAGTATGATAGTGTTGAAAATGAACAATCAATCCTGTCATACCTACTAGATCCAAATAGACTTAACGCACATTGTGAGTCGTTGTGTTTGTTGTATGCTGTTCGTTTGCACGTGCGTTGTGGGGTTTCTTAAGGAACCGAGCAACAGCTCCCATATAGCGCAATGGTTTGTGCATACAACTTTCAGCCATACATCCCGTGTTCGAGCCGTGGCGGTGGCTTGTGTTTGTCACACATTGCACGATATACAAATAAATTTGACCATGATACTGTTAATTATCATTCAAATACCAACCAATATTGTTCATCATAGGTCCATCTAGTTAAATTACATTCGAAATAGTGTATATATTGATGCCACCAAATGTATGTTTCTATAAAGTTATGGATAAATTTCACAAAATTTTAGTGGATTATAAATTGAATATATGTTTTGTAGAATTCGATAAAACAAAACCTTGAACGTCTAAAATTTGCAGTCATCTTTTTAAGCATAATGATATACTAATAGGTCAAAAATTTTACATAGATTCAGCTTTTGAATTGTATGTTCGAACTGTGTAAATAGATTATGCTTACAGAAACTGTTAAAGCCTCGTCATATATAATATTTCTAAACAATCCACGATTTACTTCTGCAAATAACCTTTAATTCTAAAAAATATTTTGAGTAGTTCATGTTCGAACTGTGTAAATAAATGACATTTGGTCGTATTGAGCGTGAGCGTTCAGGCGTTGGTGTGTTATTTAATGTGGTGCACAATATAGTGACATTGTACTTACCCCTTAAATCGTATATTTCGTTGTCGTTAACTCATAGTGCATAAAGGTCCACGATTGCAGTATAAAACAAACAATGTGCAAGCCTAACTTGTCGCTCGGTGGAAGTGTTTATTAAGCAAGCGAGCGACAGTTCTGGATATCAATGCATAGTGTACACTGCCAATAGCAAAAATGCACCTAGCACAACTCAACTGACCGAAAACGATGTTCAGCATTGTGTGAAATTCCCGTTGACCACATTATGTACCATTGTACATTGAAAACTACATTCTTAAAGCTAATAAAGTGTCGCGTACAGGCAATACGACTTGTAACACTTTAAGTGTACAGGGAACAATTGTTTCTCTATGACGCAAAAATTAAGGTATATTTACCAAACATTCCTTGTAGTTGAACGTACAATTTACAGCCTGTGCCCAGAAATTCCGGCGTTTTATAACCTTTTTTAGGCCATACGTAAGGTTGGTGTTAAAAATTTCACATATGCCTCGTCTAATTTTCTTTTACCATTGGACATAACGGTGCAATGAAACAATTTTACAGCCGTACTTATGGCTTTTAATTTACGTTGGTAAAATGCATTACGATGTTGCAGACTTTTATCTAAAGAGGCTCATTTTTAAAAATAATAGCTATAAATAGTTAAGAGTTCACATAGAAAGATTTAATAAATTTTACTCTTCTGCTGACCTTGAAAATGACAAAACTGTTGCTTGTTTTATATTTAGCCGAAAGTTATGTGCGACAGGTTTTTCAACAATTTTTGAAACTCGGAGAAATGTCATTGGTCTAGAAGAGAAGTCTATGTGTAACAGGCCCGTTCCGGCCCGTTACGCGTCTCTCACACGATTCCGACGTTAAGTCTGCTTAAACTAGCCTCAAATCGGACTGGATAGAAGTTTACGGGAACCAGGTTTTCATGTGGTGTGACCGGGTGCCATGGGTGCCGACAACTGCGTTTCGTATTGTTATATTATGCATGTATTTTCGCCGTTGCTATGCTTTTATCATTGGTATAACTCGTTATTGCATGTTTTATGATTGTGTAACTGGATAAGGCGCCACTGAGCCCAGAGGGAACTGGCCTCGCTCATCTGGTTAGATTTAGAAAGATAAAAATGTAGGATAGTATTTCACTAGCTAGGACAGAGCATCCGAACGGAACTCGACCAACAGCCCAGGTTTCTCCACTGAAAGTTCAAATTTCTGACCGTCCGGGAATAGGAGGCCTTTGACAATTTAAGGGATCGGGAAGTAATCGAAATCAGGACTAGCAACTTTACCTGGTTCAAGCGAACTATAGCCTAATGGTCACAACAGTAAGCTGAAACAAGTGGGTTACGGTAGTTTCCGATTATTCGGAAATAACGGACCTCGGGCCTGTTCATCGACCCGTAACCGTCCAACGGTTCACATTTACCGAAAAGGCCCCAAGTACTTTTCGGTAGAGAATTTTTAGGGCTTTCGAATGAGCTCGAAATGTCGCAAATCACTGTAGGAATTCCTGAGATATTCTAGGGTAAACGGGTAAACATTCAATTAACAGCCAATGCTTACGCTAGGTTTGGCTGGTGACCATGGTTCCGAGTGGACATAACCTAGGGTTATATGGAAATATAGTTATGCATATATATGTGTATTGTGTGACCTTCGTGACTCGGTGTGTCTATTTTTCCGCCCCACCGTATCAAAACCTTTTTATGGCATCGTTTGACGCCCAAAATTGCCTGACCACCATGCTAACAACTGGTTTTTCTGGTTACCATCGCACCAGTGAGTGAACATATGCGTGTTTCCAAGTAGTCTACCCATCTAGGCATCTGGCGAGGCCACGCGGGTCTCGATCCGACCAGTCATTCCGCCGCTAGATCACTCATTTCCCTGTTTTATACCGTACCACGGAAATTCAACATAAAATTCCGCCTGTTTGTACCAACTCCGTATTTGACCCCCGACCCTAAAGGTGCTCAAGCGACCCCTCATTTTATTCGCCTGCTCCTGGCGAGTACAACGATGTCCGGCGGGTCTTTGTCCGACTTCGCGTTAGCCCGTTCTGACCGATAAAGTGCCCCCCAAATTTGGCATACCGACTGCAAGTGGGTACAGACCAACCGAAAATTTAACCCCAACCCAAAAGTAGGCAAAACGCCCCTCATCGCATTCGCCACGTCGAGACATCTTCAAAGATGCCCGGCGGGTCTCCGTCAGCCGCCCCGTTAACCCGGGACGGCCGAAAATGCGCCCCCACTTTTTGCCGACACTCTCCTTAGCAGTCGTGATTTTAGTGCCCCTCTACCTGCTGCCGCTAAGGCAGGGAAAACACCCCTCGTTTGAATCGCCTTCCCAAGGGTAGTTCAACGATGCCCGGTGGGCGTCGCTCCGCCCAGCCGTTAGAGCGGGAAAGCCCGCTGAAACCCCGTATACTAATATATGTCGGAACCCAAAAGTGGGTCCCGACCCGCCACTGCGTCTACCCCCTCGTGTTTGGTATCGTTCGGCCCCGTTCTTCGTCCTGGGACCGAATTTCGCCCCAGCCCCTCGAAATTCCCTCGGGAACCCCTGTCCCGACTCCCTTCCCGCGCCCTTTCTTTGCCGTTTTCCTTCTTTCTTTTCACTCTCCCTAACCGACCTTTTTGTCGGTTGTCGTTGCTGCTGTAGCTGTAGTGTGTGTGTGTCGTTGTTGTTGTTGTGGTTCTGCATGTTTCTAGTGTGAACTTGAGCGACCTTTCTGTCGCTCAGGTCGCCTGTGTGTCTCCTGTGTAGTGTGTTTATGTGCTCATGAGTGTTGTATGTGTATAGATATATATGTAATATATAGGAAAATGACAAAAAAACGGGATGCGTAAGGACAAGACGTACAAAACGACGTTAAATTCGTGAGTTTTACGGACGGACTGGACGCCTAGGAATAGGAAGGACGGGGGGCATGTTTAGGGCCCTCCCGTGCCCCTGGGAGTTCCTGAATGGGACCCCCGGTAGGTCAAAAGATACATAGGAATGGGCTGCACCCATGACCGCGAAATCAGCTCATTCCCATCTTAGGTGCCCCCCCCCTTCGGGACGTCTAAAGACGTCCTGTCGGGATATTTGAAATTTAGCTAGGAAAGCCAGGAATGCTAGGAATGTTTGGCTTTATTTTGTAAGCCGACATATAAACGTGCAATGTTTGCACGTTTGTCCATGGATCGGGCGACAAGATTTAACCCCAGATGGACTTTTGTTAAGCTTAATTAGGTGATGGATGAGGCAGCTAACTCGCTACATAGCAGAGATTTGGCTTTAAGTCAGCGAGTTAGCTGCGGGGAAAATTTGATGGATGAGGACCAGAACACAGAAAAGACATATTCCAGCTTACTCTAAGTACTTTGTAGGGAGAAAAGATTTAAAATTTTGAAATTTGACGGGTGATTTAGCAGCTTTCGTGGGACATTTGGGGGATAACGACCAAGCTAAATTAGGTAAGAGGTTTAAAAGATCTGAGTAATGGGTTTTAGACAAGTTTCTGACAAGAATTTGGGGGTACAGATGGGCTAAAATCGGAGAACTTTGGAGAAAACTCACAGATGGTCGACCTCCGAGTATTCGGAGGGTTCAAATTTGATGTCGGCGATTTCGATTGAAGCCGACTCTCTCTAAAGGGGACCCAGGGTTTACGATAGCTGTCAAAAATAAAATTTGGGGAATTTTTCGATTGGGCGCCCGGGTTTGACCTCGAAAAAGTGGGCGTCAAAAGAACGTCGCCGATTGGATGGCGACAGAATCGCCATGCTTCAACACAGCAGAAAATTTTGAAGCGACGACTACCGCGTCGTCTCTTCGAATCAGTTCGACTTCGGCAGCGCGGAGTTCGGTCGACTTTACTGACCGGCTCCGACGCTTTAGTTTTATTACATGGTGTCGTCTCAGCTTTTAGCTTTCTTGTGCTTTGTTTTCTTGGTTTGGAACGAGATTCGACGTTGGAGGACCCGTGCAGACATCTTTCGTCTCACGGAAGGGGACTAGCCCAGGCTGTCCCGGATCGAACTTAGTAAGTCAGGACAAGAGTCGAGCGCACGGGGGTTTATTTTCCCCACTGATGGCTGTAACAGACCGTTCATCAAGGTAACACTTTCTGGCAATAGTTGACATTCCCGTCCGTCAGTGGACGTTCCGTTTTACATGCTAGCTTATTCTACCTTTCAAGTTTCTTGACCAACCTCCTTCAGTCGAGTTTCGTTTTGGGCATCCTGAGCGAATGCACGGAAGGTGTTAAGTTGGGAACAACAAAGTCGAAGTAGTTCTGATTCCCCGTGGTCATAGGTAAGACAAACCGATGATGGACGTCTCTCGTCCATGTTTCACATGATGCGTTGCTCTTGAGTTAGGGTAGTTGAATTTTTCCTGAGCTGACCACGGTAAAATTTTCCTGACTAGTTACAGGGACAGGCTTACTTGCTCATGCTTCTGGTTTACAAATTTATAGCTTAGTGGACCGTTCGATGCTCATGCCGCTGCTTGAGCTCGGACTGGCGTCGTAGTTAGAGACAGAGGACTAGCCTCCGTCGGGCTTTAGGAAGCCCCAAAATTTCATTTATCAGGACGAGTTAAGAAAATTTGGGGAACATCGAAAAGACTGAACAAATTCTAAGAACCTTAGCTTAAGCGTAAGGTGTTGGCACTCCGCAAGGAGCGATTTTCTTTGGCACGGTTTTTGGGCATGATCGGCACAATCTCAGATTCGATTGATTTATGATTAAGACTGTCATCACCAGCGTTACATAGGGATTAATTACCGACATCCCGAGCCCTCGACAGCCCCTCCTGACTAAACTTACTAGGCGCTTGTGAAAGAGATTGCCTCACCATGGTTGCTTCGAAATTGTCTCTGTTCAACTATTAAGTTTACCGACGCTCACCATAGTACGTCGCAGTGGTTAAGCTCGGCGATAGTGAATAGGAAAACTCCCCGTACTAAAACGAACCGACCGCATGTTTAGGGATCACAATCCCCCGCTATTCCCGCTGCCAAAAGCTCGGCATCGTGCCCCGCCCTTAAACAGAAAAACAATGGTCTACAACATCCTCTTTTCAATAAAGAAAAATCGCGACCATTCGCGATTCGTTTTGACCCCAACCCGAGCAAGTGCAAAACCCCGTTTTCTTTTCAGAGCGACTTGATCGCTGAGTTTAAGTTTTTGTTTTATCTCGGTTTGCCCGTTAGGCTATGTACTACGTATGCCCTCGCTCTGAGCTTCACTGTTGCTGTCTCTCTCCTTTTTAATTTTCCCTCGTTGAGTTTCGATCCTGCACGGGGATTTTATGCCCGCTGCAGATATTTCTGTCTTATCCACTCGACTATCGAGTTCCGAGAAAATTCATTAAAATTTTACTGATAACTCAACTGTACGTTTTCGATAGTACAGTTGAGACACTGTACACTTTCGATGCGTACAGTGTACTAGGACATTAAAACGACCGCGATAGAGAGAGGACGGCAAAGCAAAGAAAACACGACAAGGGAAACGAAAGAAACCAAAGAAACAAAGCAAGAAAGGAAAGAAGGGAACCAACCAAAACAACCCCAAAAGAAACATACCATCCCTCCCCTGGCGAAACCGAACCCCGTTGTGGAACGGGAACGACAACCCGTTAGTACAGTTAAAAGTACGGCCCCGGTCGCTCAGGAAATCGCTAAAGGCAACAACCACCCGTCCCCCGTCGACTTAGGCTGTCGAAATAATGACTAGGGGCGACCGTTCAAAATGAGTAAAACTCCGTCCCCCGCCGACATAACGTCGTTCAATTGATATCTTACAACCAAAATCAAACGGACTGTCACCGGCCTACCGGTTATGCGTTCTTAGGACTCGGGATAGTCAAACTCCCGGCTGGACTACCAGGGACGCTGGCATAACGGTTATTTGAAAAACTACAGTGAAACCTGGCTTCGGAACGGAACGGTTTGAGTGACTCGATAGGGACGTTAGGCAGTATCTACAGGACAAAGAGCACCGAGTTTCAACCTCTGGCGACCTCGTAGGCATTTAGCTTGCTGCACCAAGACGGGTAGCATCCGCTCGCTCGTGTTATAAGTAATCGTTGGTATTTAAATGTGTAACGACTTGTACAATGGTTGGATTTATGAATGCTACTATGGTTTACTTTGTGCTTTAAACACACGTTTTCCGCGTACCCGGACTCATGCCCTTTCTCAATTGTAACGAATCCCTTCCCCGCACGGTCCTCTAAATGTACGTAACGCCGCGCGTTATTGAGAGCGAACTTCGAAGCACGCCAAAACGCGTAACCCGAGCTATTGCTGATTTAGTTAACGTTCCACCGCGGACGTCTCGGGTTCAGATTTTGGTCCGGTATTCCCGGGATCGTATTCGCATGTATCGCCCCGCTCCATGTGTGGACATAGACAAGGGAATGAACGGGTACGACGAGGTCAACCTTTATCGTTTAATATTATGCTCTATTTGCCTGTCTTCGCTTTAACGCTGTACCATACTTTTGAATTAAAATGTCGAAAATCATTTAATGTGTCCCGTGTTGTTTATCTCCAGCGTAATAAGTGCGTCCAAAAGGGACGGGCCGACCCTTCGTGCCACGGCTTGCGGACGAAAATACCCCAAGCCCTGACACGAGCGGTCCGCCGCCAATATTGATATTCGTGGATAATGACATTGGGGCGATAGTGGTCCACCAGAGATCACCTGTCGAACTCACTGGCTTAACAGTCACTACAAGCAATTAAGACAAATTTTATTTGCGGAAAACTTTATCACCAGCATTAACACAGTCGATATATACCACATTATACAAGTAGATGACCCGACGTTAAACTCTCAGGGACAGTCGGAACCCTGTGGGGGCCACACAGGCTACACCGAATAAAGTGTTCGACTAAGGATAAGCCAAGAGCAACTCAAATTTCCTTCTGCAAAACCCAAAATTATCATGCGTTTCATTGCAAATTCATTAGACAAAACAACTTCCTTTAGATTAGGACAGGGAATATCGGTTTGACATTATGACCTGTGAGCAGGTTTCGGTGTCAACCTCCCTGGGGGACCTCAGTGATCATACCAGAATACTAGACACGTGCGCAACCAATCGGGCGGGGTCCGAACACACCCCGTGAAGCGCGCCTGCGGCCTGCTAAGCTCCGTAACTTCTTGGGTCTGACCAAGGAAAGTGGTTAAAATTCAGAACTTAGGGTCCGCCCTTGAGGTTATGATAGCCGGGGTCGTATGGGCATGGTGTTAGGAAGTTGCGCCATGCAGCTGCGTCACCGTTATTACAGCTGCTGTAAAGGGTTATGGCACTGTAAAAAGGGTTATGGCACAAATCACAAGCACACTGTTTCGTTATACATTCCTAAGCAGCTGCTGTAAAGGGTTATGGCACTGTAAAAAGGGTTATGGCACAAATCACAAGCACACTGTTTCGTTATACATTCCTAAGCAGCTGCTGTAGCCACACGCGATGTTTGTGAACTGCTTGACTTTGCTCCAAAGACAAATTTATAAACATGATATTTAGGATCATGCCAGGTTTCACAAAAATATATATAATATAACAATTATATACTGTTATGCATGAGTAAACTTAAGCTGCGCCCTTTACCATCCTCTTTTGACAAAAGTGATTGCCATTCAGTTGTTCCCTGAACACAAATTTCATTTTTGCGTTAAAGAACTGAAAATTAGTCAGTTTCATATTCCATACATTATAATTTGAAAATGTTCGCGAACACATTGCTGTTAAAGTACAGGGGCCGAATTGCATTCGCTAATAGCGTTATGCAACAGAAAATGTCGAAATTGGATACGGCTAATGAAATGAAAAGTTTTGTTCGCTAACAACGTTTTGTATACGCTGTCAAAAGAGGATGGTCGGGGGCGCATGTTAAGTTTACTCTTGCATCAATGAAAAAATTTATAAAATGACAAATGCAAACCCGGTGGTACACATTTCTGCAAACAATTTATAACGTCCAGAATTGACGTCAGACGAAGCCTAACGCAGAAAATTTTCGTTGCCGAGTAATGCCATGATTTCATCTATTCAGCGGAGATATTTTAGCAAGATTATGCGGCCATGGTTCCCATAAAGACATGAACACTAAAACAGTTGTTCTGTACACAGAGGATGTTTTAGCATTTTAGAGCCATGATAGTTTCACCTCAACCCACTAGTTATATATTCTTTTGAGTGCTTCAGAAATCGTTGGATTTTTCCACCGGGTGGTCATCGTATCTTTGGCCCATGTCAACTTTAGGGGCCGAAGTATAATGCATGCAGGCCTTGCCGTTTTTGGCCCATGTTAACTTTAGGGACAAACGTTTTAACGTTAGAAAAAACAGGTTAGAGGGGCGGTTGCCCCCCGACTTAGGATTAGGCTTAGCATATAGCTCATATAGGGACCTTAGCTTTGGCTAAGACTAAGGCTTAGGCTTAGTATATCGAGAACGGCATGGCATGCATTATACGTCGGCCCGTAAAGTTAAGATTGGCCCCGTTTTCGATATACTAAGCCTCAGCCTTAGCCTAAGCTAGGTTCCAATATGGACCATGTACTAAGCCTAAGTTAGGAGGCTACCGCCCCTGAACTCACGGCTCTAAACTGTTTTTTCTAGCGTTGTAACGTCCGGCTCCTAAAGTTGACATGGGTCGTATCGGCCATAAGCTTTAGCAGTGATTTCAATGCATACTTAGATTTTGACCCCGAGATTTTTCAATTTTGAACCCTGAGACCGCAAGATTTTCGCTTTGATAGTTTTATGCGCCACGCATATCACCCAAAAGATTTTCAACAAAGTTGGTTTTTATGCTGCTAACACACCTTTTGTTTGATTTCAATCTGTATTTTTGTGAAAATTAATCACGATTTCTTAAAAGAATCAATCAAGAATTCACATGATTGACTCCGACTTGGGCCCAAGTAAACCTGAGAGCGTTATGTTATAACGTTAGAAATAAGAAGAGCTTAGAGCTGGGGTTCGGGGGGGGGCGGTAACACTCCCGACTTAGGCTTAGGATTAGTGTATGTCTCATATAAGACCTTAGCTTGGGCTAAAACTTAGGCTTAATATATCGAGAACGGCATGGCCTGCATTTTATTCACGACCATTAGGGTTTGGATGCTCCACCTGATCAACTGGGTTAAATCCTTCAAGATACACACTGTGATTTCAAGGCATATATTTTGTGCACCAAAATTTTTTGAACTCATGCATATGGTGGTTGGGTGGTTTCGTTTAAGAGGTAATTTATACCATATACAAATTTATAAATGATCTCTTTGATAAACCAATGGTATCAGAGGGGTATCTGGTATTTCCTAGCTTCGATTAATATATACTAGCATGTGTTTCATATTTGGTTGTTTAAATTTTACTATAAGGCTTAATAACTCCTTGTTCCTTTGCAAAAATCGTTAGTAGGGTTATATGGAACGTTTTAAATTTTAACCACTGTATATATTTTACTATAAGGCTTAATAGCTCTTTCTTCCTTTGCAAAAAGCACTAGTAGGGTTATATGGAACGTCTTAAATTTTAAGCACAGTATATATTTAAAGTTTTCCGGTGTAGATGTTTATCGATTGTTTTAAGGAAAGCAAATATACATACTTAAATACCAACATAGCTTGTGGTGACTTGTGAAGCTAAGAAGCAGCGCTGCGGAATCAAGATACACATTAGCTGCTGCGTCTGAAACTACATTTATCGTGTATGAGTACAAAAGTATTGTTTCAATCGGAGGATTTCGGATCAATATATATAATGCTAAATCAACGTTGTACTACTTTAAAAACTGTCAAGAAAATGTTGAGCACAAAACAGTGCATTTCCAATGTTTTTAATTTTGATGGATTCTGAAGCTACGAAGCAATGAACAATCTTTTTCTTCAGGTATTTGTTTTGAAGCTTATGAGATATATTAAACTTGACGTGTAGACAAATTGCAACTATAAGTACGGCGCCTCATTTACGTTTTAATCACCCAATTTTACACATAATTATAAAGGAATTAGTACCAAGTTCATGCTATTAGCTAAACCTGTTTCAGTTGTTTGACAAGTACTGCAGCTGGTGTTGATCCAATGCTTTTTAATATCTTTTAAAGTTGTCTGCCAATCCTGAGCTAACCTTCGAACAGGTTGGTTGAAGCATTAAATTAAATGTCATAAAAGTTGTCATTTTTGTTTGCCAAACCACATCGCAGCACCCCTGTGGTTATAGTCTTCTCGGTTTTCTTGCTGGCAACTATATTTAGGTGTTAACATCACTATTGGTTCCCGGAATTAGAAATACAGCGTTTTGCCGTTTCTTAGCGCTCCTCGCGTGACGGGCTGGTGGAAATATGCTGGCTGTGGTTGTTGTGGATAAGATATTTTTGACCTGAAACAATATACCTATATCTTTATACTACTGTTCGCGTAATAATGCACACGTTTACATATAATATATTACGTCGGTAATATAGTTTTACAAGAAAATAGCAGTGTGAGATAGTAAGTACTGTATTTTCGATCAAATCTAATATATATAACTTTCAATTAAATAAATATTAAATTATTTAATATTTACTTTCGTGCATTTATATGGTGTTCGGTGCGTGCGACATTAAGCACATCGTGATGCACGACCTCTTAGCCAAATAAAAGGAACATTTTACTAGCTGTGACCTCAGCATTTTATAGCAATTAGCTTTATAGTAGTGCTGTTGGAATTTCGTTAGGTTTACGGTTTCTACTTATGGCCATTAACCTAAATTGATCGTTTCAATAGTAAAATTATTGTTTTGCACCGGTTAGCCTTTTATACCTAAAATAAAAATGATTATGACCCACAAATGTATCAACGAAGCATCTAGTCCATTACACTGCTACTGGTCCACTCATGTACCTACTGCAACCGTAAGTATCAATGTTTTTGTTGTTTTATCAGCTAAACTGTAATCAAATAATCAACTTTCGATTGAGCTTCAGTCAGCCGGCTATCGTTTAATCTTCAGCGGTCTCGCCCAGTTCGTCACCTTGATTTACCAGTTAAAGATCATGTACTTACAAGTAATATCAGTCTTCTGTGGTTTCTTCGTTCGGCGATCCAGCATAGATAGCGGTTCGATAGCGTAACGACCAATGATGAAGTGAACTGTGGCTGACTAATTGAATTACAAACTGAACTTTATTAACCAAACGAGGTAAGTTAACATGAATTTACCAAGTAAAAATAACAGTGAATTAGTGAAGCGAACTGACTGACGAGCTGATGAACTGACTAACGAACTGAACTAAGGAACTGACTCTTCAATGAAAGATCATCAGTTTATATATTGTCGGTGGCTCGTCCAGATCTGATGCAAATCAGATGTAAAACGTATGCAAATCAGATGTCATACGTTTCGCCATTGTTTACGCATTACACAACTGCTACTCTCGTTGATACGCAAAATCGACGTTGTATCAACGAAGCATCTTTTCTATTGCACTGCTAGTGGTCCATTCACTTTCCTGCTACTGCTACTCTCGCAGCTACGTAATATCGATGTTGTGTCAACGAAGCATCTGCTCTATTACACTAGTAGTGATCCATTCACTTACCTGCTACTGCTACTCTCGCAGCTACGTAATATCGATCTTGTGTCAACGAAGCATCTAGTCTATTACCCTGCTACTGGTCCATTCACGTACCTACTACTGCTACTCTCGCAGCTACGTAATATCGATGTTGTGTCAACGAAGCATCTGCTCTATTACACTGTTAGAGATCCATTCACGTACCTGCTACTGCTATTCTCGCAGCTACGTAATATCAAGGTTGTGTCAACGAAGTGTCTAGTCTATTACACTGCTACTGGTACATTCACGTACCTACTACTGCTACTCTCGCTGCTACGCAATATCGAGGTTGTGTCAACGAAGCATCTGCTCTATTACACTGCTAGTGATCCATTAACATACTGCAACTCTCGCGGCTACGTAATATCGATGTTGTATCAACGAAGCATCTGCTCTATTACACTGCTAGTGATCCATTCACTTACCTGCTACTGCTACTTTCACAGCTACGTAATATCGATGTTGTGTTAACGAAGCATCCGCTCTATTACACTGCTAGTGATCATTTCACTTACCTGCTACTGCAACTCTCGCAGGTACGTAATAGCGATGTTGTATCAAAGCAGCATCTGCTCTATTACACTGCTAGTGATCCATTCACTTACCTGCTACTGCTATTCTCGCAGCTACGTAATATCGATGTTGTGTTAACGAAGCATCCGCTCTATTACACTGCTAGTGATCATTTCACTTACCTGCTACTGCAACTCTCGCAGGTACGTAATAGCGATGTTGTATCAAAGCAGCATCTGCTCTATTACACTGCTAGTGATCCATTCACTTACCAGCTACTGCTACTCTCGCAGCTACGTAATATCGATGTTGTATCAACGAAGCATCTGCTCTATTACACTGCAAATGATCCATTCACTTACCTGCTACTGCTACTCTCGCAGCTACGTAATATCGATGTTGTGTTAAGGAAGCATCTAGTCTATTACACTGCTACTGGTCCATTCACCTACCTACTACTGCTACTCTCGCCGCTACGTAATATCGATGTTGTATCAACGAAGCATCTGCTATATTACACTCTTAGAGATCCATTCACGTACCTGCTACTGCTATTCTCGCAGCTACGCAATATCGAGGTTGTGTCAACGAAGTATCTAACCTATTACACTGCTACTGGTCCATTAACGTACCTACTACTACTACTCTCGCTGCTCGTAATATCGATGTTGTATCAACGAAGCATCTGCTCTATTACACTGCTACTGGTCCATTAACGTACCTACTACTGCTACTCTCGCTGCTACGTAATATGGATGTTGTATCAACGAAGCATCTGCTCTGTTACACTATTAGTGATCCATTTACGTACCTGATTGCTATTGTCGCAGCTACGTGATATCGAGGTTGTGTCAACGAAGTATCTGGTCTATTACACTGCTACTGGTCCATTAACGTACCTACTACTGCTACTCTCGCTGCTACGTATTATCGATGTTGTATCAACGAAGCATCTGCTCTATTACACTGCTACTGGTCCATTAACGTACCTACTACTGCTACTCTCGCTGCTACGTAATATCGATCTTGTATCAACGAAGCATCTGCTCTGTTACACTGTTAGTGATCCATGTACGTACCTGAGTGCTATTGTTGCAGCTACGTAATATCGAGGTTGTGTCAACGAAGTATCTAATCTATTACACTGCTACTGGTCCATTAACGTACCTACTACTGCTACTCTCGCTGCCACGTAATATCGATGTTGTATTTGTCGTTGCCTGTGAAGTAGTACCCACGCTTCCATTCAGTAGTCCGCTTCGGCTAAGTGAACGTAGGTCGCTTGCGTGTGCTTCGGATGGCGAATAACCCGTATTAAAGTATGACGTCAGCGGTCCGATTATACCTCCGCCTCCAGCTGAAGTGTATGAGTCAAGCAGCTACAATAAATTGCAAATTTACAAACAATTTTTAAGCCTAAAACTTATTGAAACAACCTTGGCTGAATATATATAAATTAACAACGCTATAAAATAAAGATATAAAAACCAAAAAATCTCAAAGAGATTGAATACCAATTGATTGTACGTTGAGGTGGAAATATATTTCTAGGGATTAGCTGTGTGCATGAGATTAATTTACTACGGTTCGTATTAGAAATATTTTGTATTCAAAACGTTCAATACCGTTTTAAAACAAATTATAAATAAAACGTAAATATAGAAACCAAAAAAAAATACAGCGAAATATAGCAAATGAAGAGTGATAAAAACCATTTATAAAGTTCAGAAAGAACTCTGTCGAACAAGATATGAGGAAATTAAGCTATAATTCCATGTGTCCGGTTAATAATTTAAATTTCATTTGCACAATTTATTCTAGTTTATTCCCAACGACCGTTTTAAACTTTTAACACCGACTGTCAACCAATGAAGAAAGCTTACATTGTAAATTGTGTTAACTGAGTTTGTCGTATAGTGTCTTTTTGCACGTGCGTAGTTAGTTAGTTAGTCGTTTGCTTTGCGATTGCCTACTTGTTGTATACTCTCGATACTCAGTGGATTTTAAGATTTTAGTAAATTGAAAAAATTTTTTAATAATTTACCAGGCGCGATATTCCTTCTCTTCGTCTTTTCTTTTGCTGCATTGAATGCTGAAAAATTTTTTTTAATACTGAGAGCCTAACTTGGGTACACCACATTATTCCTAATTCACTTTGTGGCAACATTGGGTTGAAATAGAACTGCTAAAACTATAATAGACATATGGTATAGTCGCTGATGAAATTAGAAAATAGGTACTTAGAAAGAGTTTCATTTTGCACGTATTAGTTATTAGATCTATATTTTTCCTTTAAAAATAACTAGCGCAAAATCGTAGGAAGGCCTACAGCTCGCCTCGTGTTAGCTTCTGGCCACTAGACTTCGGTAGCGCGGGTATTCACTTATGATGCAGAGTAAATATATTTGTATGCATTATAAATAAACCTCGGAGACGAAAATTAACAACTTCTGTCAGCTCAAGTTCATATAAGGTAAAATTACCTTATATGAACATAATTTCGGTTTTTTTTTGATTTTTGGAACCCTGAAGGTGACTTAGGCGTTGTGTACTTGTACTTGCGATTGTATCCTGACCCGCCATACCACCTTACTGCAACATCGGAGACGAAAATTAGCAACTCCAATCGATTCAGCAGGTCAAATTACAGTATATGTAGACAATTTCATTTTTATTTTTCGGGACCACTGATTCTCATATAGGAGCGGTGCCCTTCCGATTGTACACTGGCCATCTATAGCTCTTTACCAAAACTTTGAAAACAACAGTTAATCACTCAAATAGACTCTGAGGATCAAATTACATTATATGAGGATAACTACATTTTTTCGAGTTTTGGGCCCTGATGCTCATATAGGAGTGGGGAAGGGGAAGAGTCGGGGTGCCATTTCGAGTACCCCTACCACCCCCCAAATTCAAATATAAACCTGCTAGGGTCATTCTATTTGGCACGCTGAGAAAAATTGAATGGTCGAAAACTAGTCTTGCTCAAACGAACCGTTTCAAACTCACAGGATAAACGAAATTAAGCCACTATAAATGTTTAAAAATTCAAAACAAACCGAAAGAACAAAATATCAAAAGTTAATTACTTGTTAATAAGTTATCAATGTATAAACTTTACATTAAATTTTGTGATACAGCACAACAGCAGCATGAGGATACAATCTTTTTAAGTATATAGATTCTGGCTATGTTATTTTCACACGTAACAACATTTTTATGTTTAGCAACTCTTTATAGTATACATTTACCAATGCACTATCGGATTTTTTGTTCAAGTATCAGACTCTGCCAGATCTATTAGGGTAAGATAGTTTATTTCCTTTTAAATTTTTATAAAAAATATTGACTTATATGCTTATATAAATTTATATTATACTCATAAAAGTATAACTGCGAGCGCTGTAGAATTTATCAGATTTCTGGGACCGGATGCTCTTGTCAAAATGAAAACTGTAATTTGGTTGGTAAACAAATATTTGAAAGAATGATACAACCAATCTCAATATCTACCCTCAACCTGAAAACGATACAAAATAAACTTACAAAAGCGAACACCAAACCGCAGACAGCGATAGCCGCGACAGCAACAGTCGACGCAATTACACCTACCAGAAGCGTTGTATCCGGTGGATGATTTGAGTCTGACGGCAAATTGGGTCCACCGCCATCATTACTTGTTGGGTCAATACGGTCGTTATTATCGAAAGGCAAAACAGATATAGTAGTTGTCATTGGAATAAATGATTCTACTACTGTAGATCTTGGAACACTGACGGCGTTAAGTGTTTGTGAACCACTTGCGGTATACGAACTATCCGCATCTCCACGACGCCGGGTGCTATCGGTCCTAGTGAACGGATAAATAATCGTTGAACGTTCACTGCTGATGGCTTTTACTGAATTTCCTGAGATGATGGTTCTAAAACTGTTTGAAACGATAGGTGATGAAGTTGTTTGCAATTGAGTCAAATGGATTTGCGAAAAAGGCGTCGTAACAGATCGGAGCGTACTATAAGCTTGACCATCCTGGTTAGCGCTTATATTTGCAGCAAAATTGGGCGATGTCATAAGGATCTGAGCACTACTACGACGTTGACTTGGCGTGACATTGCCAATTGCTCGTCCAATGTTCATCGTAGTAGCGCTGATCGAAGGCCGGGACTTAGCTGAATGCGTAGCTGTCATGGTATGACTGCTGGCAGTAATTAGTACGACTGGAGTATGTGAAAAATTATTATTATCAATCGAATTATCAGGATTGAATCTGTTTGGCGGGGATGTGAACTGCGGTATAATAACGTCGTTATCAGTGGCTCCATTCTTGTAGCCCAATCGAAAATAACCTTCATTAACCTGAAAATAAAATTCAATTCTTATATTTGAGGCTATTATATGGGTTTGTACGATTAAAGAGTCTACAATATGCTACGCTGAATCACCTTTTGGTCACAGTGTTGCCGATTCAATCAGTCCGCGAGATTCGGGTTAGTATCTAGCAGGTTCAGAAAACATGGTTACAGCTGGTTATGGCTTTTTAATTGCATGAGTAACTAGCACGCAATCTGTTAGGCGTTACTTGTTCTAGTATCGGTTGTATACCTGTAACCCAGCAGTGCATATGACTGAACGGTCCCAGCACAACATTTGGTTTTGAAATTTATCAACTTTTTCTTTATAGCCAATTAAAGTATAAATTGAGAAATTATGCGTCAAATTTAAGTTTCACGCAGAAAATAAATATGAAACGTAAAAACGATAAAAATTTCTTACAGCATTCTCCAATTCTCTGGCATAATCCATTGATAGCGGACCGTCCAGCTCAACTTCAACGATAGAATTGTTGAGGAGCTGAAAGCAAACCAGTCATGAGTATATAAAATAGATATTTTAAAAGTAAAGAAGAAACCAAAGGCCCGTTAATCTTGAAAAAAATATTAATTCATAACTGACTATGAAAACGCCGATTTGCCATCTATAATTAAATATTGCAAGAACACTGATATGTTTAGAAAGTTTATTGTTTTTCATCGTTACAAAAGATCACTTCCAGTTTCAGGAACGTCCGGATAACTTCTTCTTCAAGACTGCATATTTTAAAATTACTGTACACTACTCGTCAAAAATGACTCTCGCTTTGTTATAAAAATAAAACTTGTTAATTTAGATAGTTTCAAAATCTTGAGCGAGCCATTCGCTCGAGAATCGCTCGCGGCTCGATCACTCGAAATGCGACGGTCAGTTCTGGCGCGTACTGTAGGTAGAAAGAAAATTCACATGAAGCGTTGTGCAAAACCAAAACTATATATTTCACGAACGCGAAAGAAATAGACATTTCGAAAGTCTAGTGCTGCAGTAAAAGCATTTATTTGAGTATTCAGCAGTGTAGCAAACCATTTGTGAAGTATTTTAAGTTGGCCTGCAAATGAGGTGAGAGATACTGGCGTGTCGATTAGAATTTTGGGTGCTTCGTGTATACGATTATAAATAATGTATATACCTATTTCAGCTGTTAATCCAGTTTTGATTATTTTATATAACGCACCTGATCGGAATGCATGATGAGGATATTTAAAACCAGCGAATTTTAAAATGGCTTAAGTTTTTTTAAGAATTGATCTCTTGTTTCAAAATGTTTTGAGACCTTGATTCTTTATCTGCTTTTCGTTTTGAGCTTGGCCTGTGGTTGTGAGCCAGGTACTCCGTTTTGTTTTTCTGCTCATTAGTTACCCAACTTTCGTTTCTGACCGACCAATCTTTTTGCAGTTTTCCACTGTAACATTTATGTAGTGTTTTTCTTGGAAAATACTTGTTTTTGAAAACAGTTTAACTTGTACCTATATAAACACGCAGGCAACATCAGGCTCTTTCTAATAAAATATATTAACTTGGAAACTCTCTTTTCCAAAGTGTTGTTTAACGCTTTTTGGCTATCAGGTTTGTAAGTCTTTATTTTCAAACCCGAGCCTAGTATTAACGTTCTCATTAGTTCTTGTTGAATTTGGTCAATCTTCTTTGTTTCTACCATTTTTACATTGTATTGTCGACCCTCTTTCAATATAGGACAGTCAATATACCCGGTGTGTCTGAAGCTTGAAATATTCCTCTTTCAATTTCATGTACACTTTTCGGTATCACCCAATTGTTAAATCACGCAATAAATAGACCATGTCAATAAACATATTTGATTTCTTCAAAACTTTAAGATTTTTAAATTCTGCTTATTGATGTTTTAAGAGCTTACTAACGATGAGACGTAATATTTGGGACAAAATCTTTAATTTATAAAATTTGAAATTTTTTAAATATAGCCGTGTTGGATATTCCTTTCGCCTCGTTGAGTGTAAAGTGAGAGGCAAGTCGGATGAGGTAAAGGTGAGCCTTATCAAGCGAAGCATTCAGGAATTACAGTGGAAACGGAATTAAGCCACTACCAAAAATATTGTAAAATCGAAACAAGCTGAAATAATCAAGTGATCTGCCCCGGGATAACACCAGCTGCAGCAGGCGATTATTTTAGCAGTATAGATAAATGAATAACGGTTACCTTAATTTTTGCGATTTCGTGCTGTTTAATACCAAAAGTTTCCAGATATTTTATCAGTGTCCTAAAATAAAAATATACCTTTACATAGACTAATAATAATCATATCTATATATATATAGTACAGCATAACATTGCGTGGTTTTGTAATATCTGATATAATAGCTTACATCGAACTATCGTACCATTTATAAATCATACCTCTTTTATCGATAACATTTTTGCTACTTGGAATTTATCTTACAATTCCAGACGCATGATGTTTGATATAGTTATTTTCTCACGCGTTTAAATACCACTGATCGCGTCGATCCCTAATATCTATCTGAACACGTCAGAGATTTAGAAGATTTTAATTTTTTTTTTGGTGAAGATGGGTTTGCAATAATAACTTCTGCGACAAAAAGGTTTATTTTCAGAGCTATGGTACACTTTCTGCGTCCAAAAAATATGTCAGACATTGTCATGATCAAATGTATAGACCAGCCCCGGTATATACGCGCGTTGGATTATTCACCCATTAATAGGAAACATGAGATGGGTTTAGACCGTCGTGAGATGAACTACGATATCAGTTGTTGTATTTAGGATTCTAATATTTGTTCGCAAATGTTATCAAATTAACAATAAAATACGAAATTAAAGAAATAAATATCAGATTTTGATAAATATTCAAAGAAATTGAGAGTAATTTCAGAATATATAATCAAACTATATCTAAATGGTGTATATACACTGCTTTAACTATGTTTGTCGCGGTCAGCTAGTTGCAGAAGCCCTTCCCTTGCTAAGAGTGCAATAATGTCATTTTGACGCCAGAATAGCCAATGATTTCAGCGGTTTTTCCAAAATTTTATCTACTTTATGTGGTGATAAGCACGGTGCAGTTGTGCTAAGCGTAGCGTAGAAGAATCAGGGTGCGGATATTTCTTTAAGACAAAGTCATGTGAATGTTGCCATTACTTGTTTCGATCAGAACCTATGCGATGATACTCAATATGTCTTTATTTACAGCTAAAACAGTTTTGCCATTTTAGCCCTGTCATTATATTAATACAGATTTCTTATGAATTGATAGAAATATAAAAAAACAAGTTAACTTTTTCTAATGTTAAATCTTGTTATTTACCACGAACAAAAATAAAATTTTTACATGCCTACTTGTAAGCACAACGTATGTAATGGCCATACATAGTCATGCTAAACTTCGGATCCACATTTATAAATCTTTATCAACAACAGTAAATTGCATTTCATACTCTGTATAAGGATATCGATTCGTAATTGCCGAAGAATTTAGCATTTTAAAGCGAACCGTGGTTCGTTTTGCAGAATTTCGTTGATCATCTTGATCGTTAACCGGCAATGTTAGGCCATCGACTAAAATTAGTCTTATAATGATTACAGTTCGAGGTTTGAGAGCCAAAGAGATACTATAATCTATGATTGATATTAACATGCTACACTCATTCTACAGACACTAAATTTTACATAAGGGCTAATAAACCTTATTTAACGACAGTTAATCAAGATTTCATGTGGTCTCCATATCTAAGTTGTCTGCTGTAATAAGGGAAACAATTTATTTTGCAAAACTAGTAAATTATTGTTAGGTAAATTCAATTCACAAACTGTTTTTAAAAGTTATTTAGATCAATACAAAGGATCTTTCTGATCGCTACATACAAAAAAACCAAAGTGATAAAATAAAATTTTATTACCGGTGAGTGTTGGGGGTTTTCGTAAAATGATGGTAAAAAGTTCTGTTTTATTGACTTTATATATTAAATCTTAATATGGAATAATTCAAGATCTGAAATTAGGAATCAGCTGTGTACTCCTCAACTCAATTACACCTAAATTGCTTCAAAATTGTCTAGAAATTATCGCAACTCTTGCAGAATATACTTTTCTAAGAGTTTTCGATACAATATGGTTCAAAAAATGCACAAAAACGATAGTTTGTGCAAAATATACAATGCAAAATTAAAATTGAGTTAAAGCGATGTTCATTTAAAAATTAAAATTGCGAAATTCCAGCTAAAATTTAATAAACTCTCGACGAACACCCATTTTCAATATATTAGAAGTGGTGTTTTCTTGCAACAAAATTGTTGCTGTAAAATTGTTTTTTTACCTGAATTGTTACTTGAATTCGGGCAACATACACCGAAAAGCTGTCCAGATTGTACATGACAAAAATAGCTTGGAAAGCATGGTTCGTTAGCAAACGGATCACACACAACTTGTTGACCACCAACATCACGTAACGGGGCACCATTTTGACAAATCGTTGCTGAGACCAACGTTGTATGGAGACCTCGAAGATAGGAAGTATTAAAGTCAAACTTGAGATTTACTCATTGAACTGCTGGGCTGCTGACCTTGCTTAAACATGTTCTAACAATCTATAGGTCACACGTGATGACGCCCTGAGGCCTAAGGGGGTAGCCGGATTCGGCGGGGAGGAGGAGGGAATGGGATGACGTCTCAGGGCTAAGAGACCCTCGGGGGTGGTCGCTGGAGGGTGATGACAAAAATTCACAACCTCTCCCTATCGCACCCTCATTTTTGCCAATTTATCCCTATTTTCACAAGAATTTTCCGCTCGCCCTTTGGGCACAGGGGGAGCTGTGGTGCCTTAGTGGTGGGAAAGGGTAAGCTGGTAGGTACCCTCAGGAGGTAAGCCACGGCATCGGAGGATGATGGGTCCGAGGCATTAGTGGGATAGCCCCCTGAACGCATACATCGGCATGTAAGGTACAGGCTCTCAAATCGTTTTTATAGCGCAAAAAGAAATTACTACTGTTATTTAGTAATACCTGTGTGATTTTCTTAAATCGAATATAGAGCTACTTTACTAATAGTTAAAATTCGATACCGTTTTATTAACTAAGAAGTATTTCTTTTTGAATGATCAGAACCTATAAATTTTGCTTACTGCTTATTTACCAAATTGTTTATTGTATTATATATTACTAAGCGATACTTTACAAACAACGAGGGCGTTAATGCGTCTCTAAAGTTAATGGCTATAAAAGACCATGGAGAACGGAAAAAAATTACTAGCAATAGCATAAAAAATCACAACAAAATAACATTATTTTGTGGTATAGATTTAGAGCAAAATGACAAAATAACATAATATTCTATACACTACAAAAACGTTAATCCAAATTTGGTGTGAGCAATCTGGGGTCTCGCTTGATTTTAGCCATGCACTAGCTGCCTCAGAATGAGCCAAATTTGACTTATTTTGAGCCACCTGGGGTCTCGCTCGATTTTAGCCATGTCCCAGCTGGCTCAGAATAAGCCAAATTTGGCTCATTGTGAGCCACCTGGGGTCTCGCTAGCCATGCCCCTGGTGGATCAGAATGAGCCAAATTTGGTTGGTTTTGAACCACCTAGGGTGTCGCTCGATTTGAGCGATGCCCCAGATGGCTCAGATTGAGCCAAATTTGGCTCATCCTGAGTATATTTGGTTCAATAATTATTAAGTGTACTTCTTCGCCTTTAAACATTTAGCACCTGTTCTAAAAATATTATGACGCAAAAATTTTTTAAAAACGGAGTTTGCGTCATAATATATAAATGATATATAGATATATATTATGATTTGTTACCAAATTGACTGGTACTTCCAAAAGTCATATATATTTTCCTGATTACTCGTGGGAACGTTCTTTGTTCAAACCGTTTAAATGTATAGTTAAAGTTTATCCTTTTGATATCACAGCACACTGTTGCGGTTTTATAAGATAAATATATATAACTTTTATAGGTAGTTAATACCAAGAGAGGACGATACTTTCCTGAAGAGTACGACATTCTTCAGCTTAAGCATAGGCAATTTAAACTTATGTCGCGGTGCGGTTCGCGCTGTACCCGCTGTATTTCATGTGGGCAACAGTTTATCTTCCTCACCGCCCCTTCCCCAGGCATATAAAACCGAGGTTATTTGCTGATGATTCCAAACTATTTTATTCTTTCATGCCTGGTTGTAATTTACTTAATGTTCAGTGTGATCTTGATAATGTAATTGATTGGTTAGTTATGATGCAGTTATCGGTTGCATTTCAAAAATGCTTTGTTCTATATATGGATTATCTAAATACTAAATTTGATCATTGTTTATTAGATAGTTCCGTTGCTAAATGTAGTAACATTAGAGATCTTGGAGTTACAGTGGATGATAAGTTAAAGTTCTCTGACAATATTGAATCAATATGCAAAATTACATTTAAAAATCAATCTGATCTTTTTATGTTTTAATACTCGAAACTATAAATTCCTTCTGAAACTATAAATCCTTCGTTAGACCTAGCATTGAATGCGGTTCAGAGTTATGGAATCTTTTTCTTCGAAAAAAAATAATTATACTTAAAAATGTTCAAAGACATTTTAGTCGTCGAATTCCCAGACTAAGTTATTTAGGTTATCAACAATGTTTGATACATCTAAAGCGCGAAAGCTTAATTTGTATAAGAATTATTAAAGATTTGACTATGGTTTATAAAATTATAAATGGTCTGGTCAAACTAAATTTTGATGATTTCTTTCCTAGATCCCAATTATCCCAGACTATAGGTTATAACCTTAATCTTGAGATCAAGAGATCTCGTTTGGATATTAGAAAATATTTCTTTGCCAACAAAGTTGTTCCTTGGTGGAATTCACTCCTTCGGAGATTGTTGATTCAACTAATATCTTGATTTTCAAAAGACGTCTCTCCAACTAGCTACAAACGTTGGACAGTCAAGGCAGGCTATTAGATAGAAGCCAGTACTGGTCCAAGTCTGAAGTTGCCAACAATACTAAGTTCTTAGTTATTTTAAATTATTTTTTCATATTGCTAATATTTATTACTGTTGTGTCTGGCTAAAAATAAAATAAATAAAAAATAAAATTATAACGGGGTTGTGGACAAGTCTCCCCTCTGTACTTCGAGGGGGGAAATTTGGTCACCCTTCGAAGTACAACGAGAGGGATAACCGTGGGAGAACAAAATTTCCACCGTTTGAAATACAGGGAGGATTGGTCCCTCATGAAATGAAGGGGTACAGCGCGAAACGCACCACGACATCTCTATTGGCTTAACGCGTACAAGCTGAAGAGTGTCATACTGTTTAGCAAAACTTCATCGAATCTTGTTAGTACTAATAACAAGTATTCATTGGCATAATATTTCCAACACACTCATTCTAAGCGTATGCCGACTCATTTTGGCTCGTTCACCCTGGAATTTAGTTTTTATATAACAAAATGGGTTGATATCACCTTTAGGGGCCGGATGTTGTAGCGTTAGAAAAAAGAACAGCTTACGGCGGTAGCCCCTCTACTTAGGCTTAGGCTTAGTACATGGCTCATATAAGTACCTTAACTTAGGCCAATACTAAGGCTTAGGCGTGGTATACTAATAACGGCATAGCATGCATTTCACTTGCGCCCTTAAAACTTATAATGGCCACAAAATGAGTGGTAAACTAACCAATATTATCTGGACAACAGTAATTCTTAATACAACTATACTGAACAGGACAATCAGAAGAACGTTGGCAATTGACAACCATTAAATTTAGCGGATTTCGAATCGGTGAACCTAACGGACAGGTGTTGGTTTCACCTGAAAAGGCAAAAAGGCATAGATTATCATAGGTGTCTCTGGTCTGTCTGCTTAGAGAGGAAAACGATTACCGACAAGCCGAAGGGGATGTTGCGTAAATGCGTTTGGGAGGTAAACAATAATTTTCCCAAACTTTTACCATAAATACCTCATTTTCAATATTTCTTTTTAATTTTGTGATTTCGATAAAACTCATTAAAAATTTGCTTGATTTAGAGGGTGGAGGTTAAGAACTTCATCGTGATAAATGCAGCTTAGAGGGGGGTTAATAGTCATAGAATAATTATGCAGTATATGCAATATGTCCGATACTACATCTATTGTGGTATTGCTAAAATCATGGCAACAAGGCGGTACATACCTCAAAAGTTTAGGGTACTGCGTTAAAAGTTGTGGCGTCCAGCGGGGAGAGCGACAGAGATGCTATATGTTGCTCTAATATTTTTTACCTAACGACAATCAATCATCTATATATTTTACAAAACTGCAAAGAGTTTTACAAAATTACCGCTGGATTTTATTGCGTTTAATTGGCGAAGAATTCTATTGTGGTATTGCTAAAATCATGGTGTAACCAGACAACTACAGGGTCGGCGTATATTAACAATATATGAAAAATACGCGAATCACTGCTGTTTAAAATAGATGATATTACCCGACTAGAGATGGCATACTTATGATTATTTTCTTAACTATAATTTGTAGTTACACAGCAGTCAAGACAAAGGTGCGCTTGGTCGGTGAAACTAAACGACATGCGTCAATGTAATCTTTAGGGTGAGCGAAATTTTTTCATCTATGTAATTTTTGCATCGTTACGTAGGAATTGTTACTTGTTCTATAGCCTGTTGTAACCTCACCAGGATAAACGTACTAGGGATCGCATTATGCTTCTTGAAAAGCCAACCTCATCCCCCAAATAAAATTAATAGTTCACAAATATTCCCATGTCCTTGTAGATAATCCGCCCTGTACATTTTTGTGTTGAAGCGTTGATATTTCGCTTAATGTTAAATTAATTCGTTTTATTTTGTCTTCGATAAAATCCGTGTTCTAATAAACCTATTATTACCACCTTCTATCCTGTACGTAATAGCGTAATCTAAAATCGACGGTTTTCTCTTGTGCCTTTTGTTATGGCTACGAGTAATTTAGTTTATGCTTACTGATGTTCAGAGTTTAATCTTGATGTTGTAGTTCTTATGACGCTCTTACTATATAGTTTAGTTCTTCTGGATTATTTCGAACTTTATCGCCTCTTAGTTGTGGTATAACTGGGCATGGCGGTTCCAAAGTACTGTGGTCTTACTGTAGTTAAACAAGTACGTAAAATAGTGGCATGACTGATTCTGTGTACGCTGCTCGTGTGCCTTCTCATAAATACTCATAGTATCTACTTTCTAGTTTTATAGAGGCAAAACTTTGCCAGTTTCTTCAAGAGCTGTAAAGATTCTACGTATTGATTTTTTTTGGGGGCGGTAATTTAAGGCTATTTTACGAGTGGTAAACTGCACTAACTAATTAATCAGTTATATCGGAGCCGATGACGTGTAATGTTTTAAGTGATGACACTATATCAGATAAATATTACTTCATTTTCTTATGCTTCTTTCTGAGTTAAACCTTCACCAGAAAAGAGGTCATTTTAAGCTTTAAACAACCACTTGGTAAGATTAAAAAAGATTTAAAACTAAATTTAGCTAAAATCAAGACGTGGTTTCTACTACGAAAATTCTTCTCAACTATAGTAAGTAGCGGAGTCTTATATTATTTACTTGAAGTTAATGTACATACTCGATAAATTACATGACGATAACTGCGATCTCCGTGGAAGCTTGGAACAGTCTTGCTAATTACAAAATTCTTGGTGTTAGTGCGTTGTGGTGAGATTTGAATTAATAAATTCATCACTTAGTAACTATTTGCGTGACACCAAGATCAGTCAATCAACTTTGCTCAGTTTCTTTTGAAAAAAAATGGGTTTGCGAGGCTTAAGTTAGGGTCATGCTATTTGCTAGGAGGGATAGGTTAGCCCGGATAATCCTCCTCTCCAACTGTAAGCATGTATGGCTATTTGAAGTAAAGCATTACTAGCGATGGTACTACTTACAATGATTGTATGTGAAATAACTTTGAATTTTCATCGTTCAAATAGCATTTTCGTAGATTTTTAGTGCGCTAAAATTATGCAACGCCTGGAAAACTGCTCATATAATGAGTCTTATTTTAGAAGCTTACTTGTAAGCTGGAACACTTAATGGAGAAAATGCATTACGCCGTTACGAAAAGCTAAATACGCGAATTTTTTCGATGACCAAAAATGGTATTAAAGACCACCAACACGAAAGTTAAGTATAATATAATAATAATAATATACCACCATTAAAGTTAAGTATAATTGTGTCGGTTGTTTATTGTTTGTTGGTTGAACTTAGCGGAGGGACTTTCTGATATCTTCCCGGAAGGACCATATATGGTAATGCTCAACATTTTGCTTAAGAAGCTATGGCTTCGTGCGCCGAAGTGACAGTTCTTGTCAACTAGGTGAAAACAGAGTAGAAGTGGCAAAATGGCACAAGTTGATCAGTGTTTTTATCGCAAAAAAAATTTTTATTGTCGCCTTTCTACAAAGACACTGTGTTTTTCAACAACAGAACCAAACAAAATATGTGGTGTTTCCATAAACTCAATAATATTCCCAAGTAAACCTCTATGATAAGGGACGGAAATTGAACCTCCATGTTTTTTATGTCTTGCAATCTTCCGTTTCACAGTTGGGATTTTTGTTATTGGCTAGAGACTAATTATCCAAATAAGAATACCGTCGGACGCTGTTAGGTCTTAACATCGCTGCTGTAGGTTTCTTTTGTCCCGAAAGTTCAAGTGAAGGGGCAATATCTTCGTAACCAGTATTAACCCCAGAAGCCAGCGATTCCCAAACACAAACAGGGGACACTAGAAACAAGGAGCATCATGATCTTAAAGTAACAAAAAATAGCACTTAATAAATTATTTGACAACTCTACAATGAAATAAATGTTACCGACCGTACAGCTCTAGTTGCCTATCTCTGTTTGGCTTTGTAATAATTCTGGTGTGGCAGTTTTCACAGGATCTTCGTAACCAACCGGACTAATATCTGAATTTTCGTAATCTAAGATGCTCCACAAATTAGGTTCAAGGTACTCTTTCGGCCGTGGCAGAATCCTCTGCGAAAAAAAACTTTAGCTAACGTTATTCTAATATAATCTGTAAACCCATCATATTGAATAGATGTGGCTATATGTGGCTGGTATTTATTCTGATTCGTCGAGTTCCAATTGAACAGGGACGTGAATATAGTTTGTTCTACTGTTAACCCTTTTTAGCTTCGTCAAGTATATAAGAACTTAGCACATTTACTGCGTCCGTAGTTATAACCCAATATCAGTTTATTTGGAGGGCTGTATTGAATATTGAGCTAGCGAAATTAGAGGAATTTGATTTGGAGGAATTCATAAGCCCAATAACCAGATTGCGTTTTCACAGATGAATTTTGTTGGGGTAATTATCAATGCGGTATAGTTATGAATAGAGTTTATCAGTAAACAAGTTCGGGTTACAGCGAGATGGATAATGCTAAAACAAAACGAAATATTCTTGTTCTTCTGTATTTACAGTGTTTTAAGAGGAGGTACACGCTGTAATCTAGCTTGTTTACTGAGATCTTTGTTGGTACTATGCATTATTTCACGTACATATATTCCACAACGACTCCAACATCTAAGTATCCAATCTCAGTTTAAAACTCTACAGCGTATTTCTATCGAAATTATAGTAGTAGCCTTTATTCGAAACTGCAACTAACATCCGTGGCATAGCTGCAGAAACTGTTCCACAATAAATTTTGTGATGAAGTTACCGCTAATCTAGCCTTTAGCTTATGTGTGGAATATATATTAAAATGGCCAAGCCAAGTGACTTTTTGTATCATCTATAATAATTTGGAGTTGTTTTACTAAACAATAAATACCGCAATGGTAAGGTTAATCCGATAACACCCAAGTTAGCTTGTGTATTATTTGGTGTTCGTTAAACCCAAGTCAGCATCGCGAATCAACCTCGTTTGCGTTGGTGGGAACTGCATATGCAGATAAATCTGGGAGCTATGAACATTCAACACATAATTCGAATAATTCAATGAACACCGTGTTTACATGCGTTCATGAATATATTTTTCTGAAGAAAATGTTACAATATCGCTGAACAAGAAATTTTTTTTACATAAAAAATTTTACGAACAACTTAAGATACTGAGTTCAGGCCGTACAAAATGTATTTCACTGCGTGTGGCACGGTAGATTCCACTCGAGTTTGCTTATAATTTTGTTTAGGACCGCGAAATTATTTGTTTCGTAATCAAAATTCCTAAGCTGTTTTTGTGTATTCGTTTTGGGAATAGTAATGTGGGAACTACAGTGTAGATTGTTGATTCCAGTAAATTTTGCGGTGAAGTAAAATAGAACTCCGGCCCACGAGTCACCTTACCATCTTGCTGTGAACACCTTACAATTTATTCCTACATTATAATTATGAATTTTATGGACTGTAACAATAATCTAATGCTATGACACTTGAACCTTTTCCTGTCATATCATACTGCAACCGTTATCATTTGTTCTGCTAGTAAAAACGTACTCGATGGTGCCGTCAAAAAAGACTTAGATGATTTGCTGGTACGGTTGGGTTTTTAATGGCTTTGTGCACACAAGAAGCGTAACCTCCGCCATCACAATGATCCGGACCCTCAAATTTTAAGATACGCAACACGTAACGTCGTTGATGTAGGCGTTGACTTCGGTGGTTCCGCAAACATTATCGAGTATTTTATAAACAGGACGCCATTGTTCTTTAAAGAGCGTGGGGGCTTGGAGACTAGCACCAGTTCACCCTGTACGAAATAGGTGCATTTCTCTTTGTGTGTGCTTCTACGAAAGACCATGGGCTCCTTCGGGCATAATTTCTATCGGAAGTGTTTTTGTTTGCCCCCGCTACAAAGTTACTCGTTTCGTTAAAAAAGCCACAATGCATACTTCCGAATTATAATTCGAATTTGAATCTTTAATAAATGGTATAAATTTAACCTTTGAGTTGGTTTTAACGTCAGTGAAAACTTATAAACAGTTCTTAAGCATTTTATTACCTCAACAGTCTCTATTAAATAGATCTTGACAACTTTCTTAAATTACTTGTGTAGCTAATCGTGCTAGTTCCCCATCTCATAACTAATTTTAAAATTTGGGACGTTTTATTTTCGCAAAAAAATGGTAACTAACAAACGAACCCAGATACCCACAATGGTTAACACAGACCGCAAAAGTTATACATCTTAATGAGGACTGTCATATCACAGTTTATCTCTTATTTTATTCACGTGTTTCAGTGGGTTGGAACTCTTGAAGAAAGCCACTATCAAGGTTTATTTAAATATTGTTAACTATTTGCTTTTCAAAAATTGAGCATCGCTAGTATACTGAGGCTGCCGGCTTAATAGTTAGTACTTACGTATCTTCCACGCTTCAATATATTTTTTGCGTTCCCTTTAATAAATAAATAGCAGTTCGGAGAAGTTCTTGCATTTCCAAAAATGATTATTCATTTCAATTATCGTAATGAATAGTATTTTACTGAGGATTGTTTGTGTTACTAGTTCAGTTAGTGCCAAAATGTGTTCCATGCCTGGTTGAATGTAAATTCGGCTTTAGTTCGCCCTGTAGTCACTCAGCGGGTGACGACGACATCACCGCCTTTCAGTGCAGCGATTAGCCTCGCTCTCGAGGCAAATATGTCGCTGGACCTATACGAGTTATAAAACACCATCCTGCGGTTCCGGTAAATTATTCCAGAATTGTACTGGGCGTCAATGGAATATTGTTACAATATCAACCGGAATTTAATTTAAACCGAAACGAATTCTAACGATTAGTAATACTGTCAAGTGCCAATTATCGTTTATTACATTTCTCGTTCGAGTCGGATTTGCGTACGCAAGACGGAACGACGATACACTAAACGATTCGACGACACGGTAAGTGTTCTAAACCAGTTAATTGTTGGTTGGACTGACTTTGGTGACTCCACATGAATAATTAAACGGATTAAAAATGGGTAGCGATAAAAATGATATTTTGTCTTTTGATAACTGAATTACGTTTAGTAAAGTTACAGACTAGAAGCAGAAGACATGAATTATTATGAAGCGCGCTAATTGAGCCTTGACGTCACTGTGAAAGTCACCAAATGTGGTGTCGCCATGCATTTAGTTTTACTATATACTTATATTTAGAGTATTTACCTACTAAGTCATTCTGTTGCTGTCCTACATATAGTGGGTGTACCACATGACTCAGGTATTTGTCATCACTGAACTAGACTTAAGTATGTAACAATTTGTGAAGTATATCGCCTTGCTTTCTTCGAATTAGTATCTTTTTGACTCTGTCGACAGGCCTTAACATAGTTTTTGGGTTTGTCGAGCTGTACACAGATTCATGGTGAAAAACGCGGTTTTGTGTGTTGATATGAGGCGATGTAGGTCTACGAGTCCGATCGTTGGAGTCCTCTTAATCAAAATTGCACCCACAAAATCCTTAGGCTCTAGCTGACAACCGGAAACGTGACTATAAAAACATCTTCATAGTTACTATTTATTCATACCGCATTTTATCATGAACAAGCTTTGAATATTGAGTCTTATAATATTCATAAACAAAATTCAATATAAAATATCAGCGTTATCACTTTTAGCAGTTTTGAATTTCGCAAAATGTAACTGTAAGCTGCTTTCGCGTTCCGTGGCCTTGCCCGATAGGTTAGCTTTTAAGCTTCTTGCGGCGTCTTGAAATAGTTATCCACTTCGCTAGTGAAATCGCTCAAGCACTTATTATTTAGTGTATTTTCACAGGGATAAATATTGTTGCCGAATGATGTTGCGAACCCTTTTGGGAACAAACAGATGGCCAGTTTATGCCTCCAGTTAAATAAACATATGTAACGCTATTTAGACGAATGATTTCTTACCACTTGTTTTCCTTGGATAGTTTATATATTATTGTTTATGCACAAAATACCGCTCGCCTGATTACTACAAGATAGGGTTTGTTTGGCATGTTAATACTTGTACATACTAATGTTTTATTTCAACGTATGGTAATTATCCATCCGCTTTTATTGGTCAATTCTAATTATATATTGGGCAATTTCTGCTTTTTGTCAAGTTTAAAAAAACATCTTTGTTCCTCTGTGCTATTTTGCAAATATCAGGATTTTCGACGATAGTATTTGACTATAACTACTGGTCGTCAAACATAAGCTTACATATCTATATAGAGTCATCTACATGCATACCTATGTATTTGCAGTTGTCATTTTTTTCTCAGTTTTTATTTGTAATCACCTGGATTTAAATATGTTTAACGCTTGTTCGTTTAATTATTTTTCGCTCGTTTAATATAGCGAGCGGCTTCATCCGCAAGAACATAATTGTATTGAGCAATGGTATTGGTTTGTTGCAGTCCAACAAACAGTTTTTCTTCTATCGGAAACGAAAATTACTCCGTGGGGAAGGTATTTAAAAAAGGTCAATATTCTGATTTCAATTAAATAATATAGACATACTAATATTTAAATATTATGTTTGATTTATATGATGTTGTAATTACGCAGAATACATAAGAGGACACTGTTACGCGTGCTCTAGCGTGATTTTGATCCAATGTTGTTAAGTTGGAAAGCAAACTTACATGAATTCGTGTGCCTTCCGGGAAGTGTTTTTCATATATAGTTGTTTTAATGCTGGATATATTTTTACATATCATACTGTATATGAAAAATAGGTGTTCGACGCAATCGAGTTTCTTTTTTTATTATGCAGTGACCGCTGTGGCTTCGTGCCGTTTCCAAGACTGTATGTAATTTATGTCCCTATGGAATCAATTTTACGTATATATCTATGAAAATCAGGATGATTATCGCTGATTAATGTTTACCTCATTTTTGTATTTATTTGAAGCTTTGGATACATAGCAGAATTTTCTACCTCAGTTAAATGTTATGGCTTAATACCGTTAAGTGAGTATAGGTCGGAAATCATATACAATGGGAAAACAAAGTGTGTGTACGTCTGTCAATTGCTAACCTTAATAACACTTGTTTTGAGACGCAAGTATGAACATATTATATATGGGAGTGTGAATATATGCAAATAGGCTAAAAAGCTTGGTACGTAGTGCCGTAACTTGTTAAGAGTAACGCGGTTGGAGCTATTGACTGAGTATGCAATAAATTTTTTTTGGATCGTTATGTATGGAACCCCAATACATATCATAAAATGAATTTTGTTTTAATTTACCATATAGTTTTTATATATTTTGTCGTTTCTTTAACATATATTACTAGTTATCAATATAAAATATCGGGCCATTCTATGCACACGATTACAATAGAATATTAGCTCGTGTGAGCACCTTTGCGATTTTTGTCAAAGAAGATTATACTTGTATGTATTTATGTGTTTTATAATTATGTGTAAACCTTTATATAATGTATGTATATGTGTATGTATAAACCAACACATGTTGAGCCGTCAATATTATCGGTGATCTGTTGTTGTGATGAGTTGTTTTTGTCAGGAAATACTGTTGAATTTTATTGGGCTGTCTGCTTACAATTTAAATATTTTTGTGAATTCTTTTTGGAACCAGTCGGAGAAGTATGAGGGTCGTCCGTCAAAATTGGATCTTTGTTGACATTTTAATGTTTCAGTGCTGTCATTAAGTTGCTGTTGGTTAAAATTAAACAACTGTAGGTTGTTTTGAATCGGTTACTTCTTTTTATAGTGCAAGGCGTATAGTTATACTGATACTACTTCGCTACCACCGAAACGGAGCTGTATTAAAACAACTTGCTATTAATAGTTCACTAGTATTCGGAATCGAAATGTTACTTGGGTTCAGCATTAGCTCTCCTCGAAGCCTCACTTCAGTTCTACCGTCATAGAGTTCCGCAGTTACTGTGCCTCACTTTAGTTCGACAGTCAGAGAGTTTGACGGTTGTTGTTTAGCCTCACTTCAGTTGTTCGTCAGTCTTATTCTTTAGTTGTTGCGCGATAATTTAGAGTTTTGTTCGTTGGTTGGTTCGCTAGCTATACTTCTACTTCTGTGGTTATCGTAAGTCAGTCTTATGCTTTGGACTTTACGGTGGTATTAAAAGGTTACTTCTGTTCCTAACAGCTTAAAGTGTTTGGACTTTAGCACATTTGTATTACGGCATAGAGGCATCCCTGCGAATCGTTTATTCGCACAGTAGCACCTCGGCACTCTATTATTGAGCGATTATTGTGGACAGTCACGCGGCTCGTGGATATTGGGTCTGTACAGGGATTTTTGTGTGAAGAAGTAAAGACACTGCGGCATGATGATGGGTGTTATAGAGCATGTGCTCACCTTTGCGATATTTTAACAAATATTCTTCTTTTTAGTGTTTAGAGATTTTATTGATTATACAGTTTGGTGGATTTTGTGCTCTGGATTTTGTACGTGCGTACTTTGCTCATCATTTCAATTAGAGTTGTTTGTTTTGAACCGCAGTATACTTGTAGAATTATTATTGTATAACGCCGCGCGCACTTCTTTTCCTGAAAATAGACGGAGTGGAATTGTTTGGGTATACATGTAAAAGAGAGTAATAGTATTATAGCCTAGAGGTCAGGCTGAGAGTAGAATTCGTGTTATTTTTGAGACATTTATTCAGTTGGAGCCGCACGTTGAATTAAAGGATCAGAGTTCATTGCTATTCGTAACGACAGTCGGACAGTCCCCAGAGTCTAGAGTGCTGAATTTCTCTTTAAAACCTTACGTTCGATTGCTCTTCGTTACAATGGGAAGAAGGCGGCACATACCTCAAAAGTTGAGGGTACTGCGTTAAATGTTGTGGCGTCCAGCGGGGAGAGCGACAGAGGTGCTATATGTTGTTGTAATATTT